>JACEGR010004190.1:0-91060 GCA_014170235.1 Listronotus bonariensis
AGTAGTCTTGGAAGAGAGGCAAACAATTATGTTATTATGACAATTTTTAAACCTGGGGCCCATATGTCGACGATTTTGGAAGACGTCGAGGACCTCACAAAAGATTATGGTGAAAAGGATTTTGTGATTGTTTTTGGAGGGACAAATGACATTATTAATAAGAAAGTACCATCTTTTAAATTTTATTATCAAAATTACGGAACTGTACTTACACGAACTGGTTAATGTGTTCGGTACCCTTTATTAAAGACAATAGTGATATTAATAAAAAAAATTATAAATATAATAGTAAATTGTATAATTTTTTGTTGAAGTTTAACAATTGTGTTGAGTGCGTTTGTAAATTAATTGATATAAATACCAAAAAGGTGTTAGACATAGTAGGGATGATATTTGTAAGAAAATTGCGGTAGCTGTAAAAACTCCATACAAGTTAAACAAGACCCTGAAATATGTACCTATAGAAAATGAAAAGAGAAATTTTAAAGTAAGTAGCAATAGTTATAGTTTTAGTTTTGATTTTATTGTTAATGCTGATACTGAAGGTCAGACAAATAAGCTTATTTGTTGCATAGGTAGCATCCTCTAGTTAACATCTAAAAACTAACCTCAGATATGAATGACTCATGTCAGAAAACCCCAGATACCGAGTTTTATGACAATATTCAAAACGTATCAAGTATTATCGAAAAAATTAAAAATGTTTTTGAAGCTTGAAACCCTGTTATCTTAGTTAATATCAAGTTTTGTACTAAGGCAGGATTAGTTAAATCTCAATATTTTAACGTCGCAATTCTGTAGTTGAATTTTGGCCCATTACTTAGGAACCACTCTGTATATATCAACAAAACTATTCTAATACAATAAGACTGATACGATTTTTGTCTTGGAATCTCTATCTCTCAACGCACTGTGCACCGCTTTCTCAGTGGCGTAGCCACAGGGGGGCAAAGGGGTGGTCGCCCCTCCCGCTCCCTTTACTTGGCGCCCCTCTCACAAAAATGATAAATCTTAGAAAATCTATTTGTTTTTATATGTTTTCAACAGGACAAAACAACAGCTATTAATAACATTACACACAACAACCTAAAATTACAAAGTCAGTTAATGCCTAAATTAAAATTAGCAGTAGCAAAATATTTTTTTTGTACGACCGGGCGTAAAATTGCACTTTTACGCCCTAGAGCAAAAAGTATCAAAAAACGCCCGCATTTATAAATGAGGGCCTAAAATTGCAATTTTTACGCACTAGGGAAAAAAGTATCAAAAACGCCCACATTTATAAACTCATAAAATAATAATAAAATTAAATAATGCCCCATTTTTTTGTGTAAAACAACAATGTATTTAATTATACATATGTTAAAAGTATACTGATTACAATTTAAAACATTAAAAGTTGGGAAATTTTGTCCTAACTACAGAGAATGCTTGTATATTAATATCAGTCGTACAAAAATATTGTTTGCACCTCGTGCGTAAAGCACTTTTACGCCCACAGCTGATATTTTCAGCCGCGGGCGTAAAAGTGCTATTTTACGCCCTTGGTACAAAATAACTTTTTTCAATGGAGTAAACTAAATTACTATCCAATGAAAAAGATGTTGCAGGTTTAAATAAATCATGACTTTAATATTTAAAAAAAAAAGTTACAAAAAGAAAAGCTGTTATTGTGTACAGGGACGCCGTCTACACAGCAAGATATTAGATCGTTTTTAAAAGCCGTGTACGCAAAGTTGAATCTGGTATTTTTAGGCAGTTACTTAAAACAAAACATTGTACTTAAAAATAAAGGGGCCCTAAAAGAACTTTGTCCTTCCCGCCCCCTAAACCCTGGCTACGCCAATGCGCCTCCTCGGGTTGTTATGGCAACTGCATTTTTAACGGTTTTTATAACACAGATCAAAATTAAAAAAATAAATGGTCCAATACGAGAGTATGAGGGCTGTGCCTGTGAAGTGAGAAGTTTCTATTCTATTCTATTCTATTTCTTTTCTTGGTTTTGGTCCCCTCAGGTCCAATCCACTCTCTCCCCCTTCCGGACTATGCTTTCCAGGGCTTCGTCGGCGGAAAATCTGGATAATCGAGCTCGTAGCTCCCAGAAATTCCAAGAAGAAAACAAATAATTCAACAATCGATGCAATGCATAAATTGTCGGCTGTCAAACCAAGATCTGCTACTGGTGTTACGTATAACCTTCACTTTCACTACTGACATTTCCCATGGCACGCCCATCTATTTCCCGCCATTTGAGAAATGCCTCGTGTTCACCACCAAACAGGATACCATCAGCTTATAGGAATCTTCGCTCACAGCGCTTAGATCCAGAAGAAAGATGCCGTCAATTTAGCGTGAATCTTTCCTTGATCCCCGAAGGTAAAAACGTTCGTACGACACCTCTAGCCGCCACTCCGGGAAGAACTTTGTAGTCCTCTACGCACGTCCGCACTGTCCGGACGTCAAACAAAGAGTCAAGTGAGAAGTTTGTGATTCTATTTTGACGTTAGAAGTTTGTGATAAACCTACAGATAAATATATCTTACCTTGTTCCACCAAATATAAACACCTTATCTCCAACTTTCACGCAAACTTGTCTCCGCCTTTCGCAGGGCGATTTGCCTTTAGGGTTTATCCTTGTCCACACGTTGGTTTCGGGATCGAACATGTAGAGGTCGTTGTAGTGTTTCTGACTGACCGAATTGTAGCCACCAAATATGTACATTTTACCATTGTGAACAACTAAAATAAAAAATAAAAATAGTTTTTGAATGAAAATTCCACACCACTGTTTTTTGACCCAAAGTCGATTAATGAGATAAGGTCACGACATTCGCCATATTGGCCAGCGCGGCTGTGACGTCAAGTCGGGCCATTTTCGGCCATGTTTGATTTTAGGCAAATCAGTGGCGTAGAATTAAGGAGAAAACAAAAAAGAAATGTATGTTGTAAACAAAATTTATTGGATTATTTTAATAGGCATAACTTAAAACAAAAACATAAATGTGGTTTAAATATTGAAAATTAAAAATTATCAAAGCGACGACAGGACGATGAGGTACCTGGCAGAGCAAAACATTTTCCTTGTTTCCATAAGTCAAAAACCATTTTAAAAACTTTGTATACAGGGTGTCCGCTAATGAATGGTACACAGAAAAACCACAGATTCCTTATGCCAAAATATTAAGATTTAACCAAACATACCTAATATCCAAAAGTTTATAATAAATATTTAAAATTCTCTAAAACTACCCAATTTTTTGTTACTACTCTGTATGTATGTAAACTAGTAAGCTTCTCTATGCTTTCTGTACAAAAAAAGGTATACTTAGTAAGAATCGGTCTTGACAACCGTTTTTAAGGTATTCACGTTTTAGTTGTTTAGTGCACCCGAAAGTATGTATGTACCTTCAATAACATCGTATTAGCTATAATTACAACTGCGCAGATATAAATAGCTGATATCTGGCGGAGATACTTAACCGGGTACAAGATATCCACCGGTATATTGATCTGCCGCGCTGTATTAAATCTCGAAATCCTCCTCTTGAGCTCCCCTACCATATAGATTGTATTGTTTATAACCTTAATTTTTGTCTTACACATTCTAAAAAAATAATAAAAGAATAAATGTCAATGTCAAACCCATTTGTTCAGATGCATAAGCCCGAGGCGATAAATTATTATTCAGTACATGGAGAATGGCAACTTGTACATATTATTTTACAAACCTCCAGTAATGTTACAACTCATGAATTTTTCCTTGTAGGATTTAGAAAAATACTTAAAAAGATAATTTGTGTTGTAACAAAAGAGTGTTCTTTAGTACGTTTTCAAAAAAATAACTTTTCTTAGGATTTTTTCAAAACTTTTTTGACAAAATGGCGGTTTCTCAAACACAAATGTCATTTTAAGTCCCATTTGGGTCTTAAATTATTTATTAAAAAACAAATATTTATCGCAAAAGAAAAAGTTTCGGATCATTGCTAAAAAAGATATTTAAAAAGCTTGTGTCAAAATTTAGAAGCGATTGGTTTAGTAGTTTTTGAGAAAACGTGGCCACCGTTTTCGAAAACACTGTTTGAGAAAACGCGTTTAAAGGTTTAAGAAACCTATACACTTAATTAAAATATTTTTACAAATACGGGAATTTTTCCGAAACTGTTGAACGGATTAATTTCAATTTTTCAGAAAATACACATAACTAGGGTCCGCGCGTTTAGTAAAGAGGCAACCGACGTCATCATTTCCTGCGCAAAATCTCCTCTTACTCCCTCATTCTGTATTAAAAATGTTATTTATTTTTAACACGCTTTTATTAACTTGGGTTGTATCTATCTATCTATCTATCTATCTATGTAACGGAATCTTTGAGCCTAATTTTTACCAACTTCCAGCGATTCAATTTCTTTGAAACTTTGCACACGTATCAAGGACCGATGACAATGCAATAATTTAAAAACAGTATCCCGTTATCCTGAATAGGACCGCCAGGATAAATAAATTCCTTTACAGATCCTCTGTGTCTCTTGACAAAATGGCGAAGGATTTTTTAGTGAATAAACTGGAGCATTTATTTTTAAAAAACTAATTGATATATCGAACTAAAAATGAAAAATAAATAATAGTTAAAAAAACTAAAAAACACGCTTTTATATGCAACCGAACTAAAAATTAGAAAATAATTTTTCATTACAAAGTGTTTGTCACTTCAGAATAAGAGCGTGGGGTGCTTAATATATTAAATGTTATAATTATTCTATTTGCAAATATCTATGAGGGAAAAGTTATGAAAAAATAGTAAAATGCACCCCACGCTTTTTACTCTGAAGTGACAAACTCTTTGTAATGAAAAATTATTTTCTAATTTTTAGTTCGGATGCATATAAAAGCGTGTTTTTTTAGTTTTTAACACGCTTTTATTAACTTGGGTTGTAACTATCTATCTATCAATCTGGCTATCTATGTAACGGAATCTTTGAGCCTAATTTTAACCAACTTCCAGCTATTCGATTTCTTTGAAACTTTGCACACTTATTAATGACCCATGACAATGCAATAATCTGCAAAAAGTATCCCGTTATCTTGTTTTTAATCGCCAGGAAAAAAAATTCCATTATATTATAAAAACAACACCTGGGTTGCCATCTGTTGGCAATATTTCAAACTTTGCCACTCAATGGAGAAGAAATTTTTAGTGGGTTGCCATCTGTTGGCAACATTCCAAACTTTGACTGGGTTGCCATCTGTTGGCAACATTTCAAACTTTGCTACTAAATGGAGAAGAAATTTTTTAGTGGGTTGCAATCTGTTGGAAACATTACAAACTTTGCTACTCTTGTTCACTAAAAAAATTTTTCGCCATTTTGTCAAGAGTAGCAAAAACTAAAAAATGAAAAATAATTAATAGTTTAAAAAACTAAAAAACACGCTTTTATATGCAACCGAACTAAAAATTAGAAAATAATTTTTCATTAAAAAAATATTGTCATTTCATAGTAAAAAGCGTGGGGTGTTTAATATATTAAATGTTATAATTATTATATTTGCCAATATCTATGATGGAAAAGTTATGAAAAAATAGTAAAATGCACCCCACGCTTTTTACTATGAAATGACAATATTTTTTTAATGAAAAATTATTTTCTAAGTTTTAGTTCGGTTGCATATAAAAGCGTGTTTTTTAGTTTTTTTAAACTATTAATTATTTTAAACTATTATTTATTTAAAATCAAATCTTTAAAATGCCTACTTCCTAGGTAACGATACGAAGCCCTCGAAACCGCGATTGAAAGAGAATTACAGAAGATTTCGCGTAGATAATGATGACGAGCGCGGACTTTACATGAGCACTGGTTTTAAAACCTTTTTTCGGTAATTTTTTGTTAAATACATTATCCCAATGAAGAACATATCAAGAACATTGTATAAAAATTCGAAATGAATCAGAGCAAAATTAACGAACGTACATCGGATTAAGTAACCACGCCCCATCCATGTTTTTATTTTAAATTTTCAAGTGCTTAAACTTTAAGCCATTTTTACAGTTTGAAAGTTTGCTTGCATGCAATTTTTCGATCTGTGCACGCGAATTTTTCTTTGCAAAGTGCGCGTGTGCAGGTCGAAAAATTGCAATAAGAAAACTTTTCTGCAAGAAATCTTTCAAACTGTAAAAACAGCTTTAAGCGCTATTTCCACAACTCACGGTTTTAAAGTCGGTGGCCATCATAACTTTCAAACTACTGCACCGATACTTTGGAAATTGTAACAATTTTTTACATAATTTTCGAGGTAACGCTGAAGAGTTTTTTGTCAATATTTCTAATTTTTATACCAACAAATCGGCCGATTTTCTTCCTAATAATTAAAGGGTATGCCGGAACAATGTTTTAACCGACAGTCTGGTCTAAAGTTGAATTTCCATAATTGTTTTTATACCCATGGGCTTTTTTTGTTTTTCTCAAAACTAAACTTTTGACGGTTATAACGTAAAAATTTAAATTTTAAATAATAAAAATAAAAAATAGGCAAATAAAAGTATAAATTTTTTTTTTATTTTATCGTATCCTGTTTATTTTTCAAGAAAAAATAATTAAAATCCGACAAAATGCGTGTGGGCCCTGAACCACACAATAAACATAAGAAACATATTCTTTTGAACATTATTTTTTATGTTATAAATTTACAATTATATATCAACACCAACAAATACTACATTAACTAAAATTAACATCTTAAGTATTAAAATTTGCTAAATTAACTGTTTTTTAATGTTTCTTGGGTGGTCCACAGACGCAAATAGGTGGATCTTATTTTTTCACCCAAAAACTAGCTTTAGGCTGATTTATCAAATTTAAATAAAATATAATAATTAATAGTTTAAAAAAACTAAAAAACACGCTTTTATATGCAACCGAAACTAAAAATTAGAAAATAATTTTTCATTAAAAAAATATTGTCATTTCATAGTAAAAAGCGTGGGGTGCATTTTACTATTTTTTCATAACTTTTCCATCATAGATATTTGCAAATATAATAATTATAACATTTAATATATTTATCACCCCACGCTTTTTACTATGAAATGACAATATTTTTTTAATGAAAAATTATTTTCTAATTTTTAGTTCGGTTGCATATAAAAGCGTGTTTTTTAGTTTTTTAAACTATTAATTATTTTTCATTTTTTAGTTTCTGCTACTCTTGACAAAATGGCGAAAATTTTTTTAATGAACAAGAGTGGCAAATTTTAAAATTTTTCCAACAGATTGCAACTCACTAAAAATTTCTTCTTCATTAAGTAGCAAAGTTTGAAATTTTGCCAACAGATGGCAATCCAGGCAATGTTTGGACCGTTGCCAATATATTGCAACCCACTAAAAAATTTCTTCTTCATTTAATAGCAAAGTTTGAAATGTTGCCAACAGGTGGCAACCTACATAGGTGTTGTTTTTATATTTTTATAATATAAAGGAAATTTTTTTTCCTGGCGATCCAAAAAAAGAATGTTAATTTTTATTAATTGCACATTATGTATTATGTATACATTACACATAATGTAATTTTTATTATGGAATCCTTGAACTAATGGTGCAACTAACTCTATATTTTTATTGTTCATAAAAATTGAACACTCATGGTGCAACTAACCATATTGTGTAAAAACTAAAAAATTTCTTCTTCATTTAATAGCAAAGTTTGAAATGTTGCCAACAGATGGCATCCTAGGTGTTGTTTTTATAATATAATGGAATTTTTTTTCCTGGCGATTCAAAAAAGATAACGGGATACTGTTTTTAAATTATTGCATCTTCATCGGCCCTTGACACGTGTGCAAAGTTTCAAAGAAATCGAATAGCTGGAAGTTGGTTAAAATTAGGCTCAAAGATTCCGTTACATAGATAGATAGATAGATAGATGGATAGTTACAACCCAAGTTAATAAAAGCGTGTTAAAAATGCAGGAAAGCAGTGGCGTATATTTCTTTTTGTCAAAAATATTCATTCAAGGCCGCCCAAGAAGCAACTGGACTTTTCGTTTAAAAAGATGCAGCAGAATGTTGGAAACATGTTAGCAACAATCGTAAAACGCAGAAATTGTTACAAACATTAGTTAGAAATGTTGGCAACAGTTTTCTGCTGGAACGAAAAATAAACAAGGCGTGCATACTGCTTATACGTCAATACAAGAAAGGTTAAGTTAAAAATTGTCAGTAATGTTTGAAGAAAGTTTGTAAACTTTTCAAACAGTTGCCAACATGTTTCCAACATTCTAAAACTACTGCTGGAACAACAAACAATTGTATAATGTTACAAACATGGCACTGCTGGAACGACAAATTTGACGTGCGCAGAATCCGAACGCTTGCAAACATTTATGACAGCCTGCTGGAACAAACCTAATAGGTTTGTTCCAGCAGAATGTTGGAAACATGTTCGCAACAATCGTAAATCGCAGAAATTGTTACAAACATTAGTCAGAAATGTTGGCAACAGTTTTCTGTTGGAACGAAAAATAAACAAGGCGTGCATACTGCTTATACGTCAATACAAGAAAGGTTAAGTTAAAAATTGTCAGTAATGTTTGAAGAAAGTTTGCAAACTTTTCAAACAGTTGCCAACATGTTTCCAACATCTTAAAAACTACTGCTGGGACAATAAACAATTGTATAATGTTAGAAACATGGCACTGCTGGAACGACAAATTTGACGTGCGCAGAATCCGAACGATTGCAAACATTTCTGACAGCCTGCTGAAACAAACCTAATAGTAATTTATGTAATAAGTGCTTAAAGTGATACTTTTTTTTTAGAATGGGAAGTTTGATAGCACGAGCAATTAGGTGAGTGCGGCAATCTTATAGAGTATGAAAAAAACCCTTTATGCATACTATATTTTTTCCACGACCATATAAAAATTTCCAAAAAAAAACATTTAATACATGTTTTATTTATCCAAATTTATTAATTTTAATTTTAATTTTTTTTTCATATAAACGTATGTCCTAAACCTCTTAACTTTTATGCTACAAGGTGTTTAAGATTTAAGAAAAAAATCGTTTTTTTTTATCATAACTTTAAAACTGTCATAAAATTTAAGACGCATCAACTAATCTCCAATGGACATTTTGATGTAAAAGATTTTTAATTTTTTCTACCATTGGCGTCCGAATGAGATGTATACTGGGGATTTAAATAATAATAATAATAATATTAATACGCCATTGCTTAAAAAAAAACATTTTTAAAATTCCCATTTATTTTTAAATAAATTTGATATCTTCAGTTTTATTTGTTTGATGCACCGTTTTCGCGTTAAAAAACAAAAACCGTATTTGATGCATTTTTGGTATAGCCCTATTTTTATTTTATTTTTACGCGAAAGCAATGCATTTTACGAAAAAACATTGAGAGGTCAAATTTGTTATAAAAGAATACAAAAATTATTTTTGTTTTTGAAAAAGCAATGGCGTATTTTTTTTTTTTTTTTTTTAATATTAAGTATTTATTATTACGGATGCCACTAGTAGAAATATTAAAAAAAAAAAGATTATATAAACATAGGTCTGCAAATGCGGTTGGTTCCAAGATATAGGGTGTTAATATTTTTAAACTTCAGCTTTTTTATTAAAATTTTAAAAATTTCCTAATCGATTTTAATAAAAAAGTTTGACAGTATTCTTAAGAGTACTAAAAAGCTTTTTAGCCCTTACTTAATTAAATGTATTAAGTCCAGTGGCGCCATGAGTGGCACCTGAACAAATATATCTATAAAAAAATTTGTAAACCACTGACTTTTGTCCAATTTTCAAATTTTGCTTTAAATTAGGCAAATTAAAGTACAAATGATCTAGTAAGAACATTTTAAAAGCGCAAATTCCGTACCCTTTCAAAATAATACAAAAAACATAAAAAAGGCCGCCTGCAATCGGACTATTTTATATAAAGGCGCCGCTATCCTTTGCAGCGACGCGCCGATACACTATGGGATAGAAATCCACTATTTTGGCCAAAAAGCAACTTTGAAATTTTAATGGCTTATGCTGTGTATTTCAAAGAAGATATTCCAAACTACATGTACGCAAAATTATAAAAGGATATGAGGACTTCTATTGGGGGAATAAAAACTTGAAAATGTATTTTAAGTAAACATAAATATACAACATTTAATCTACTTAGTTTATTATTAGCCTTATTTACTAAAAAAAGTAAAAGAGTTTAAATAATAAGAGCTATTTTGGTGTTTCCGATGCAGTCATGCGAAGTCTCGCTACTTTTGTCAAAGATTTTTTAACCTTTTTCTTTATCAGTTTTTGTACTTACAATTGCCTTTCTACTTTTTGCTACTTCTGAGTGTAAGGACAGATACAAGATTTTTTTATAGTTTCCAAGGTTTTCCATTTTAAAAATTAATATGTTTTGTCCTACACTGTATATCCTAAAAGTTAAAAGCATTCTGATGAAAGATATGGATTCTACAGATTCTACCCAACAAAACAAGGTTTTTAATTTTTTTATACGTTAAAAAATAAAGAAAGTTGGGAAGATGTATCTCTATTACGCTTCTAAGAATAATTTAAAATTATTTTTCAGATGTGGATGGTCATATTTTCGAAACTAATTGAGATAGACACATCAAATGTAGTATTTTTTAGAGCATTTTAAAAGATTTTTGGTGGTGATATAATATTCAGGGTATTCCATTTAAAAAAATCATAGCTATTGTCATACCCTGTATATCATGTGAGATAATAACCATCGGATTACTGATTGAATACTACCGAATTAACCAAACAAGCTGATATTTTGGTTTATTTTGTACAATAAAAAATAATAATGTTAAGGGGGTGTAAACTTATAATAACATATAATAAGTTTTAGGTTTCCAAAGAGCATTTGTAATAATTTATAAAAAAAAATTCAATATTTTTCCAGTAAAAAGCATCTCATTTTAAGTTAGATTGGAAATTTCAGAATTTTGACCAAAAAATTAATTTCTATCCCATAGTGTGATGACCAGCTGCATCAACCGGCATATCATAAAAGAAATATAGCAAAGGCGGCCGCGAAGTCAAGCGTGCCGATTTATTTGCTTTAAACTTTTTTTTGATCTTTTTTCTTATCAAAGAGCACCGAATTTACATTTTTAAACTGTTCCTTCTATACTTAATTATTTTTTAGTATTCTGTCTATTTTACAAGAAATTAAAATTAGAATTCAATAAATTGCGTGTGGTCCCTAAACCACTCAATAACCATAAGAATAATATTATTTTTGACATTGCTTCTTATGTTATTAAATTACAATTATGTAAGAAATGCGTAATTAAATAATATTAACATTCAAAGTACCAAATTTTACTAAATTAAGTAAAATTTTACAAATTAAGTGCTTTTAGAATGTAACCTGTTTTTTAGGTGGTCCAGACTTAATATATCGCCATTTTAAAGGTAAAACCAACTAAGTGATATTTTATGGTTCAAGGAAAAATAAACGATTTTATAAAAAAAAACAGATAAACCATTTTTTTTATGTATGTATAATATTTTAATAAATATTTATGAATGCCATAAATGTCTCTAATAAATAACAAAAAACTTTTACTACAAATAATAAAATTGTTCCAAAAATGTTTCTAATAAAATGAAAAAAAAACTTTTTATTTAAAATTTTTGACCTAAAAAATGATCCAAAAACCAACTTGTACAGTAAATCATTAAGTTTTTTTTTTCTGTTATAAAGATTACACCAAACAATTTTATTAGCAGAATATATTGACATAACTTAATTTTTTTTTAATGGGACACCCTGTAAATTGCCAATTGCAATACCACCATTAAAACGGACTTTTTGAGAGCTTTCCAAAAATACCACATTTGATATATCTCTTAAAATAGTTTCGAAAATATGACTAAAAAATATTATGTAATTTCTTCTCTTATTACGTAGGGTGTTCAGTAAGTTTTGAGATACTTTGTAACTAAATGGTGCAGGAAAGTAACATTGACGTTTTTTGTTTGTACATGTCATGACATGTCGTAGTACTATATAGTTATTAGTAAACTATCAGTTTTGCGCCAGTTCGTGTCCAGCGATTTTAGCGCAATGGTGTCGTGGACGACTATTGAGTGCCTTGCCATTTTGAAATACAACTTTTGACGTGGGTTATCTCAAGAACAGTGTTTAGAAGAAATGAAGCCTATACTTGTTGATGACTGTCCACCTCGTGCGACAATATACAGATGGTACAAACAATTTCAGCGGGTCTCGTTTTCGCTTGAAGACGCCTCACGCTCAGGTCGACCGTGTGAAGTAGTTACCCCAGAAAACATATCTGCCGTCCAAAAGCTATAGAAACAAACCGACGAATTACCTATCGACAGTTAGAAGAGACATTGAACATTAGTTTAGCAACATTACACACGATCATACATGAGCACTTGGGTTTTAGAAAAATTTGTACTCTTTGAGTTCCACACAAGTTAACTCCTGAGCAGCAGACACAAAGAGTGAATGGGTGTAAGAAAATGATGTCCACATTCCAGGAGGGTAAATCTAAAGACATAGTGTCGATCATTATAGGAAAGGAAACTTATCTTTATTATTGCGATGTCCCAACTAAACAACAGAATAAAATATGGGTTCTCGAAGGTGAAGATACTCCGACCGAAGTTCGCAAATCAAGATCTGTAAAAAAATAATGATAGTTGTTTTCTTTGGTTCAAGAGGAATAATTGAACGTGTTGTGCTCCGAGAACAGAAGACCGTAAATGCTCTCTGGTACACTACAGTATGCCTTTTAAAACTTATAGAAAAGTTAAGAGTGATTCGCCCAAACTCGCAACTCGCTAGCTGGTACCTTCATCATGACAATGCCCCACCTCATCGAGCTGAACTTACCAGTCAATTTTTGACAGATGCAGGCTTGAGACTTTTGGAACATTCGCATTATAGCCCCGACTTGGCGCCGTATGACTTTGGGTTGTTTCCTTTTGTCAAGAGCCAACTGAAAGGACAAAGTTTAAAACTGAAGACGCGCTACTGGAGGCCTGGGATAAAATATGCGCTGAAATTTAAAATGAAAAGTGGAAAGCTATTTTCAGTGACTGGTTTGTTAAAATGGAAAAGTTTATTCAATGTGGTGAAAATTATTTTAAAAAATGTATGTATATCTCAAAACTTTTCGAACACCCTACGTATTAAGTATTTAACCACAGCGAGGAAAAATTTTCCCTTTAAAATACACGGGTACTTTGATTTATTTTTTTTTATATATTTTTATAGCTAACCGGCCACTTAACCTTATTTTTTCGTAAAGTTTGCGTTTTTTGCATTTCTCTCGAAAAAGACAAGAGCTACAGAACAAATGTATAATTTTTATAAAAATTCAATTTTCTAGAAAAAAGTTTTCAAATTTTAAATTATCAAGATTGATATTTAGGGATGGTGCACAAATCCACGTAAGATTGGAGGATTGGCGGTAAATTGAAGCAAATCTCACCAGGAGGGAGGGAGGTTCAAAAATTGAAAAAACGCCTCACGTAATTTATGTACGTCCCCCTTTACGGAGCATTGAATTCCCATTTTCGACATTTTGTAAACATCCTGTATAAATTCTGCTATTCATTATGGTCCTTGGACTAAAATAAATTCATTTTTGTCCCCTTCCTCATTCCTACACTTAACTACACAATCCGCCGCCTGCAAAAGTATTGCCTTTCTCTCCAAACCTTCAAATCTTTACGCCCAGTGGCAATAAACTACCTCTTACTTCACTTTTAGACTTCCATGGTATATTATTTATAGCCTATACTCCTTCGTCAGTCTTTAGCGAATAAAAAAAGGATATTTCTTTTTTTTCCTATTATGCATACCAAAGAAAAACAAGAGGAATTGAAAAAAACTGATTTCTGTTGATTTAAAATAGTGAAAAACAACAAGAACAACCTGAGGACATAAAAGGTCAATAAAGCTATTAAGACCGCTTAAGAGAAACTGAAAGTGATTATATAATGGATGTAAGTTTTTTCATATTCTTTGAGATCACTTTCACTACAACTCGAGCTATTGACGGTTTAAATTACATAAGATCTTTCTCTACTACATTTTATTGTAAACAAACAAAAACAAGTATTTTTTTCTTAGAAATTCGTTTTTTTATTTTGCCACCCACTTTTAGCTGTAACTATGAAGGATAGAAAAAACGACCTGTATAAAAAACAAGAAAGTAGATCAGAGATATATAGTGGGAAATAACCTATTGGAAGAGGTAGAAAACATTAAGGACTTGGGAATATTTTTTGACTCTCATATTACATTTAGAGAACACTACAAGCATATTACGGGAAATGTTGGTTTTTATCTTGAGGGTGGGTGCGGATTTGTCAGTGAATTCACTGCGTTTACTATACTGTTCTCTTGTGAGATCTCACATTGAATATGCATCTATGATATGGTCCCCTTTTTATAATATCTATAAAACCCAGTTAGAGAATGTTCAAAAAAATATTGTGAAGTATTGTGCATTTAAGCTGAACATGCGGGATAGGGTCGAGGAAGTCTCCTCTCATCTTAACCTGCCACCTCTGGAGGTTAGAAGGGCGGTTAGTGATTTGTGTTTTATTCACAAATTAATCAATGGAAACATTGATTGTCCGCTTCTTCTTGGGCAAATTTGTTTAAAAATCCCTACTCGATCGCTTAGAAATAATCAGCTATTTTCAGTTCAATTTCATCGGACTAACTATGGTTTTCATGCTCCAATCTCACGTTCCCTAGCATATTTGAATGCTCATCCTAGTATAGATCCTTTTGGAAGCTCACTTAATCTCTTTCGAAAGCAATGCTTCAGATCACTATTAAGTGGTTAATGTAAGTGTTAATTTGTAGATTCTATAACTATGATTTTCTGATATATGTATAAAGTAATTTTATTTTATGTTTAATATGTACTTATCTTTTAATATTTTATGTATCTGTAAGAAATGTTATAATGGGGTATCCCGTATATTGCTTAAATAAATAAATAAAATTTTCTTACTTTTTTATTTATTATCTTTTGAGCATAACAAAAAAATGAGCATTTAAAAATTAACGAAAAATGAAAAAGTTAACTTTTTTAAATGAAAAACTCTGTATATTGTCACCATTAAAAAGGTCGTGCTTTACGAAAATACCACATTTGATATATAGAAATATTATCACCTAAATCAGAAATACCGGTTGAGCTAAATAGATAGATAGATAGATAGATAGATAGATAGAATATATTACCTTAAAATGCACAATAGGTACAAAGGGGTCGTCAATATAAATAAATATAAATATAAATACTATAAAAAATATATAGATATACACAAATATACATAGACACATAAATATATAAAATGTAATTGTAAAAACACACACAAAAAAAAGAATACAAATGAACAGAAACCTTGGCTATAAATAATTATTATAAATAAAGTTAAAATTTTGTATAAATATATACATATAAAAGAATATTAAAATTGTCAAATCAAAACGCAAGCAAAGTAACAAAGTCTAATGTCGCATATACTCTGCAACCGAGTAAAATGCCTTGTCAATAAGAAATTGCCTAACGGCATTCTTAAATTTACCACCTTGCATATTTCTAAAATCTCTTGAAAGCTTGTTGTAGAGAGTAAGACAACCGTAAAAGGAGAGTTTTCGAAAAAGGAGGTCCTGTGTAAAGGAACATCTATAATAGTCCTGTTTCTAGTGCTGTAATGATTTAACTCTCCGAGTCTCCTAAATAGTCCCATATTAGAATTTACATAAGTCACGCACTTAAAAATAAACACACATGGCAAAGTGTGGATTCTTTTCTGGATAAATAAAGATTTGCAGCTGTCCCGCGGTTTAAGATTAAAAATTAACCTCAGTAGTCTATTTTGCGCCACAAAGACTCTCTCAGATGCATTACTACCTCCCCAGGACACAATATTATTTGAAAGATAGCTGTAAGCCAGTGAATAGTACACAGAGAGCAATCCCGATTCGTCCAGTGTATTTTTAAGTTAAGGATTGCATAAAACGCCGAATTTAATTTTGAGCAGACATAATTAACGTGATTTTTAAAAGACATTGTGGAGTCAAAATTGGTTCCTAAAAATTTTGTAGTTTCAGAAAATTTAATATTATTATTTATTTCAAAATTTGATGGTAACATAACACATAGGCAATGTGAGAAAAGAGACAATCTAACTAAATTCCGGCATGTAAACATGCGTGACTAATACTGCTTGTTTGGTTATTCTATTACTCGCCGATGTACCAAAACTGCTTGCTCAAGCTGTATACTAGATATAATTTTTCACCCACTTACGGCACTAAGCTAAGACTGTAGATATAATGGAATGAATGGTCATATTTCTGAAACCATTAAAGATAGATATATCAAATGTTGTATTTTTGTAAAGCTTTTCAAAAGACCTTTTTAATGGCGGTGGTATGGCCATAGAGATTATAATAGTAAAAAAGCGAATAGGGCATTATTTTCTCATTATATATATATATATATATATATATATATATATATATATATATATATATATATATATATATAGCTTGGTATATTGTCATCTAAGCTACAACAATGGGCCATAGGAATGAAAAGAAGCAAATGCTTTGCTTATAAATATAAGGTATAGATGATTTACTTCAAACGTATGAATAAAGTCGAGCATTTGCTTCAAAGTGCGAGTATTTTCTAATAGAAAAGTCTTTTGTAAGCAAATGCTTGACTTTATTTATACGTTTGAAGTAAATTCTTCTATACCTTATACTTATAAGCAAAAGCATTTGCTTTTTTATATATAGGGCCCTTGGTCTCATGGGATTCATCAATTAGGTAATATCCAAAAAATTTGTATTAACCAAAAAAGAGTAATTAGATTGACATTTTGGTTTACCGTATCGAGAAACCTGTAGAGCAACTTTTATTAAAAATCTAATTCTATGAGTCCCTCTCTTAATATGTATAAATTATTATTTCCTAAGTAGTTCACAAAAATTTCAAAGACTATGCTGTATGCTAGAAGAAATAAAGATAGTTTTGAGGGTTCTTAAATAAAAAAATATGTAATTTTTCTTCTACCCTGTATATTACTACCAGTATCACCTTTAAAAAGACCTTTAAAAGAGCTTTAAGAAAATACCACATTAGGTACATCTAACTTTACAAGTGTCGGAAATATGGCCATCCAAATCAGGTATTTAGGTAATTTTTAAAGTACCGCCATTTTGTAATAGGTGAAGATATTGACTTCATATTCTAGGGTTATAAAGTACTCGTCAGGAGCTTTAAAATGATGTATCACTCGACCCGCCTTCTCATTTAAGAATTTTGGGGTGGTGGCCCTGGTGGTTAAGGGGTTAAAGGGGCGCCGTCCAATTTTTGTAAAAACGTTCCCCCTCAATAAATATCTTGACGTGTTTCGGCGATTTTCTCAAATCTGTCTCGTTTCGAAGATAACTTGAGTGGAAAGTTTTTAAATGAACACCCTGTATTCGTATGTAAAAAAGTGTAAAATCAATAGTTGTAAATCCTTTTATAACCTATAACTTTGTCTTTTACCTTTTTTTAATAGGACGAAAAAAATGTTTTTACCATTAAAAATCCACCCTTCCCACTTTCCGACCTTAGATCGTTCAAAATTATTTTTTCTTATATTTCAATGTCTTTACCTTTTCCAATATTGTTTACCCTACTAATTTTTTTGGCTTCAAAAATATCGACGCTGTTATAAAATTTGAGATTTTTTGCATTTTTTAAGAAGATTTACCATAGTCATATATATTTTTTACACCATCCGAAAGTTGAGATTTCAACGAACAAAAAGCTCTCCGACTTTTTAGAAAATGCTGATATTTTGACAAGTGAATTTTCGATTGAAAACAAGGGTAGTTTTTTGATAAGTCAAAATAAGGTAAAAATTAATATTTTAAAACCAAAAATATGTATATAGTATGTTTAGAACATACAAAGGTAAGTTTTCACCAAATTTTCTATAAAAAAAAAACAAATTTTTGTAAAAGATAGAAATAAAAAAACAAAACTTAGTTATTTAAAATTTGCACATACATTTTGCATATATATATATATATATATATATATATATATATATATATATATATATATATATATATATATATATATATATATATATATATATATATATATATATTTATAATTTTTTTCACTATTTACCTTTTTTAAAGGCTTCACCACTGGCTCTATTATTAATCCAATACTATGTTTTAACAATTATGCCGGTCACAACTAGCACAACACAAACTAGTTTCTCATCAATAATATTAATCTTAACGTTATTTTAAGTATTGTAATGCTGACTTTGCCTGACTTAATTAAAAAACAATAAAAAACAGTAATTAATAAAATCTCGCCTTGTTCAAAAAAGAACGGAGGTCCACTTTAATTAAGGTCATGCATATCTTTTCGAATAAATGGTTTTGTCTTTGACATTTAATCTTGTTTTTTTAAAATAAATAAAACAGAAATTCAGGTGTTAAAAAACATTTTTCCACAAAAAGTAATAAAATTTTAAATATCAAGTGGTAATTTATTTTATATTTAAAAAGGATATAACAGATAAGAATTGTGGACGTTACCATCAACAAAGGTTAAATCAACTTTATTATGTAGATTGTAATAAACCATTCAACTCTTTCTGATAATGACCAAAAAAAAATCGTAGATATGCCGATTATAAATAAATTCATCACTACATATGGGCACAACGGTAAAAACCCCCATAATATTTTATGGTACCTTTTAGAAAAAAACGTGTTGAGTGGTTCTGTAGGTAAATCTTCACGTTTTTTAAATTCTAGTATTTGATGTACTTTAAAAAAAGCCCCAATAAGGCAAAACAAGCAATTTTAGACACAGAGCCGTACGCAGGGGCGCGGCATGGGAGTAACCAACGACGTATGGACCAGGTTTGTTTACGTTTGAGCTGTTGTCATCAATAAATCACAGTAAAAGCGCTAAAATGCGGTTTGCCAAATTTATTTTTTCCACTCTAAACTTACTAACCACAAGTAGTTGTTGGATAAGCCTCTATGTTAAAGAATTTTGTGATATAACTTTTTAAATAAACAATACATATATTTTTATCATTTTTAGGTATCATAATAAAAAAAATATGTTCAAATATTATAAGTTATTATCTTTTAAAAAAGCAAAATTCTGAAAATACGTGATTATTTGTTAATCCCGGCAACGCCGCCCAGGGATTTTTACTCCATCGTAAATAAAACATGAATGAGCTCTTCCTAAACGCTTGTGGGTGACGCCCCCTTTGCTTTGTCAGTTCTGTTGGTTTCTGTCATTTGACAATTTGGAAAGCCAAAAGTGATCAAATAAAGCTTATAAAGCGTTTTTTGTGTGTATTTTATGGTGTTTGTTGGTGATTAGAAAGTGTTTTTAAACACAATATGGGTGGGCAGTGTTTTGTTTGTAAAAGGGTAGACCATTCATTTCCGCACCTTACTTTTCACAGGTAAATAGAGACCAACGTCGTTGGGTGCATACTATCGACCAAGGTCAAAAAGTGAGTCCGCCATTTTCATTTCTCGCTTGCCTCACCCCCTTTGCCTATTAGGATTGTTGGCTTAATGTTTATCATAAAATTATGAATGAATCGCTGGGTCCATACGTCGTTGGGAGCAACTGCCCAGAACAAGTGTGAATAGGCTTGTTCGGCGAAAGTGAGGGATGTAAATAGGGCATAATTATCCTTTTCCCCCTCCCTCCCAGGAGAGATGGGTGTTGAAAGGTTAGGACCTTTATAGGCAAATTCGCGAGTGAAAGTATGTTTATATGTGGTAGGTTTGCTTCCGCATTGTATGTAAGGACCTTTTTTTATCAATTTTTTTCTGGTTGACAGTCCTTATCTGTATTAGAAAGTTTAAGAGCCCTCAAACCCAATTTTTAATAATTTTACCAGATTTTTATAATTTTCTCAAAAAATTTAATTTTTTGTTACATACAAAATGCTGGTATGTCTGGATTTAAAATGCAATTTCATGAAAAATGATTCAAGATATCGACTTAAATAAAGTATGCTTTTTTGTAGTAAAAATATAAAGGAATCAAAAAATAAAGCTAAATGTTAAATTTGTCAACTGTCTCAAAAATGCATACACAAAAAAAAAGTTTTTATTTTACTTTAAAGGTCAATATCTCCCTTCGCGCGATAAAACTTATTTTACATGAAGTATAGTGTATCTCAAAGTATATCGCTTTGGCTTTTGACGGCAATACTCCAATATACCTGCCGACAGCAATAAAACTGCGGATCAGTAGGTATTAAAGGGCAGAACATTAGGGACGGACTCTAATAATAGAAAGATTTATAATTTATTGTTTATTTAAGTAGGTATAATCTTAAAATTACATTAGGAAATTAAATATATGTAAAGTTGTAATAATTATAAATAAATTTATCACTATATTATCTATATGTACCTAACTACATTTTTATCTAACTAATACAAAGATTTATAATTTATTGTTTATTTAAATAGGTTTAATCTTAAAATTACATTAAGAAATTAAATATATGCTTTATTTTATTTTATTAATTATAAATTTATATTAGTTTCGTCGTCTTCTAGCTTCTTTTTCAAATTATCCAAGGCAGGAACAACTCCCTTTCATAAAGACAATATATTTTCCTACTATATAAACTCAAGAGATATTTATACCTGGCCCACCCCTGTCATTATGAACTCATGAGTTTGCCCAATAACAATAGGTCATAAAATGATTTAAGGTTTATTGGGGTATTGCTCGTCAAAAGCCAAAGCGATATACTTTGAGATACACTATACTATCATTTATGACCTCACCTTCCAGTATAATCCAACTAATTTTACTAAAGTAAGTTCACGAACACCCCGCAGACATCTAGAAGAAGTATTTTCAATAATTTTTACTTGCTTTTAAAAGAAGAATAACCATAATGGTAACGTTTAAATAAATTTGGGGAAAATTAAGACATACGTAAATTAGTGTTTATAGTGATTTTCTATATTTTTTAAATTTTATTTATTTTTTTTAATTATAAAAATAAATTAAATTATTTTTCCGGAACTAAACGTTATTAAGTTTATACTAGACGTCATCGAAAAAAATATAGATACACCTATAGGAATGTCCGCTAATTAATGGTACACAGAAAAACCACAGATTTCTTATGCGAAAATACCCATTTAGGATTTAAACAAACATACCTATATCCAAAAGTTAATGATAAGGAAGATACGGAGTGTTAAAGGGATATAATTATTTTTTATTCATGCATTTCGATAATTTCTGATATGTTTTAAACATTTTAATAAAACTCGGTATCCAGGAGTTTTTAGATATCAGCTATTTATATCTGCGCAGTTGTAATTATAGCTAATACGATGTTATTGAAGATACATACTTTCGGGTGCACTGAACAACTAAAACGTGAATACCTTAAAAACGGTTGTCAAGACCGATTCTTACTAAGTATACCTTTTTTGTGCAGAAAGCATAGAGAGGCTTACTAGTTTACATACATACAGAGTAGTAACAAAAAATTGGGTAGTTTTAGAGAATTTTAAATAGTGTACCCATCGCCCTCTAGTCTACACACAAAATTAATATTCGATCTAAAAGCTAATGTTTAAAAACCCCTAGATACCGTTTTATTAGGATATTTAAAAAGGGGGAACAATTATCGAAATAAATTTACTTTTTCTTTTTACTATGACACCTCCCGTATCTTCCTCATTATAAAGTTTTGTATACTAGGTATGTTTGGTTAAATCTTAATATTTTGGCATAAGGAATCTGTGGTTTTTCTGTGTACCATTCATTAGCGGACACCCTGTATACAAAGTTTTTAAAATGGTTTTTGACTTACGGAACCATGGAAAATGTTTTGCTCTGCCAGGTACCTCATCGTCCTGTCGTCGCTTTGATAATTTTTAATTTTCAGCATTTAAACCACATTTATGTTTCTGTTTTAAGTTATGCCTATTAAAATAATCCAATAAATTTTGTTTACAACATACAGTTCTTTTTTGTTTTCTCCTTAATTCTACGCCACTGATCTGCCTAAAATCAAACATGGCCAAAAATGGCCCGACTTGACGTCACAGCGGCGCTAGCCAATATGGCGAATGTCGTGACCTTATCTTATCAATCGACTTTGATATACGAATAAAGATTATCGACATTTGTGTTCCGATATATCGATATTTGAAAATAATCGATATATCGTTGCCATCCCTATACACCTATACTAAAACTATAAATATTAGCAATTTATTAATTATAATATATTCGTTTACCTTGCTCTCGGTGCAAAAAAACAAATTTGTTGATTTCGGAATAATCTGCATAATTAATACATTAATAAAAGTTTTTTTTTAACTTTTATGTATTGTGTTTGCTGTCTAGAAAATCAATTAATAAATGTTCCATATGGATTTTTAAATTTGTCTAAAAAATTTAACTTAATTAATCAGTGATATTTATTTGAGACGCAGTAACCGGCAAAAAGCTAGACACAGAATTTTTTTATTATTAAAATTGGTAAAAAAACTTGTTTGACAATTGCAGTATATATATTTTATATTTTAAGATATACAGTGTAGGACAAAAAATATTATTTTTTTAATGGAAAACCTTGTAAATTATACAAAAAAAAACGTGTATCTGTCCTCACACTCAGAAGTAGCAAAGCAATTGTTAGTACAAAAACTCATAAAGAAAATGATAAAAAAAATATTTGACAAAAGTAGCGAGACTTCACAAGACTTTGCATCGGAACACACAACAATACCTCTTATTATTTAAATTTTCTTACTTTTTTTAGTAAACTAGGCTGATAATAAAGTTCGTAGATGAAATGTTGTATATTTATGTTTACATGAATAAGAATAATATAAATTATCTGCAAATTTTTCGATAAAGCTTTTTATTTATTATTATACAGTTTCAAGTTTCTTATTACCCTCATATCCTTTAATATTTGTGTGTACATGTAATTTTGAGTATCTACTTTGAAATACACAGCATGAGCCATTAAAATTTCAAAGTTGCTTTTTGGCCAAAATAATGGATTTCTATCCCATAGTGTATCGTCGCGTCGCTGTAAAGGATAAGCGGTGCCTTTGTATAAAATAGTCCGATTGCAGGCGGCCTTTTTATGTTTTTTGTATTATTTTCAAAGGGTACCGAATTTGCGCTGTTAAAATGTTCTCACTATTGGTGCATGTCAAATTTCATAAATATATCTGAAAAGTTTTGGAGCTATGAAAAGAATACGATTATTGTCTTAAATTTTCAACACCCTGTGCCCTGCAGCTTAAAAGTTAAGAGGTTTGGGACATAATATGTTCATATGAACTTTTCTTCCCAAAATAACCCAAGAAATTATATCATGAATTTAACTAACTAACCAGAACTATACTGGACAATTCTTTAGAGCGGAAGCCATGGAAGCACCTATAAAAAAGCGATAAATCCCCCAGAGCCCGACGATGGGCAAGAGAGGAAATCCTTTCTGTAAGTGAAGGATCATTAAGGAGACGAATACATCTTCTTTGAATAGAATCAAGGATGTTTAGGGTTATGGGGGACGCCATGCCCCAGATATGAGAACAATATTCCAAGGGAGGTCGGATTTGGGACACATACAAAGTGTATAAATTCTTAGTTCTAAACAGATACCTTGTTTCTTAAACACGCATTTTGTTATTTTAAAAAACAAAAAATAAACCGCGCTACCTCGCCTTACTGACCAAAAAATACTGTGTTTCTACGACTGTTGAAAAATTAATACATTATTATTTTGGTTTTTAAACAGGTAATATAGCTTATTATCCACATCCATGACCCAGGGCCGTCATAAGGTGCTTTAAATGTGCATAAATACTATAATAATTTGTATATATTTTCGACAACCTTGTATTTTAAATATTCAGCCAAGCTTACTATTTTTTAGTCACATAGGAGTGTAAAAATACTTAATAGGTACCTACGTAAAATTAACTAATAATAAATTCAATCACAATCACATTCAATAAAACAGGAACAATAAATTTATCGTTTGTATTATTATAAATTCACAAGAAAATGGTGTCTTAGAAAAAGTATAGTATGTAACTCGAATGGAATACTCATTTTCCTCTCATATAACTCACATAATTCGCTCGCGGCTAGTGCTGTAAAAGTCATAATCGTGGGAAACGAGTAACATTTCGAGCATATCCTATAATATATCATAAATGCCTTAAAAAAAAAAAAAACATACAGGGTGATCAAACTTAAGTCGCCACTATTACTAACTTCTTTATTATTGGAGATACGAAGTCGCTTAAATTGGTAGATTTATTAAAGAGCTTTTAAAGAAGTCGTCATGATATATCCAATTTTTAACACGCTTTTATTAGCTTGAGTTGTAACTATCTATCTATCTATTTATGTAACGGAATCTTTGAGCCTAATTTTTACCAACTTCCAGCGATTCAATTTCTTTGAAACTTTGCACACGTATCAAGGACCGATGATAATGCAACAATTTAAAAACAGTATCCCGTTATCCTGATTAGGACCGCCAGGATAAATAAATTCCTTTACAGATCCTCTGTGTCTCTTGACAAAATGGCGAAGGAACTTTTTAGTGAATAAACTGGAGCATTTATTTTTAAAAAACTAATTGATATATTGAAATAAAAAATGAAAAATAAATAATAGTTTAAAAAAACTAAAAAAACACGCTTTTATATGCAATCGAACTAAAAATTAGAAAAAATTTTTCATTACAAAGAGTTTGTCACTTCAGAATAAAAGCGTGGGGTGCTTAATATATTAAATGTTATAATTATTCTATTTGCAAATATCTATGAGGGAAAAGTTATGAAAAAATAGTAAAATGCACCCCACGCTTTTTACTCTGAAGTGACAAACTCTTTGTAATGAAAATTATTTTCTAATTTTTAGTTCGGTTGCATATAAAAGCGTGTTTTTTAGTTTTTTAAACTATTATTTTTTATATTTAGAGGATCGCATTTTCAAATCTATAAGAGGTAGACATATTAAATGTGGCATTTAAAATACCTTTTAACGGTAATCTGTGTTTTATTTAAAAATGCCAGTTTCCTATCAAATTGCTGTAGATGGGCATATTTCCGCAACTATTAAACATTGAATATATCATACGTAAACTTTTGTAAAGCACTTTGATAGATATTTGCACAGTGATATAATATACAGGGTGCTGCATTTAAAAAGAGTACAATTTTTACAATAAATCGAAAACCCGATGTTTTTTTTGGTTGGCTGCACTTTAATCATGGGATAAAATACTAAAACTTTGCCAATTTAAGCGACTTCGTATCTTCAATAATAAAGAAGTTATCAATAGTGCAGACTTAAGTTTGATCACCCTGTATTGACGTGATTTATCAAAGACGTTTAATTAAATAATAAATAATGACCCACTATAAAGCATAGTACTGTAGTTAAAAATAAAAAACGACTTTCACTTAATACACTCTCGTATTTTTAGGAATCTAATTTTAACAGCAACCTTGCCAGGCTCAAATTACAAAACTGTTAACATCAATCATTCGACAATCGACAAGAACACTTTCTCCACTTCATTTACATAAACAATTTCCTCTTATTTAACAGGTCTGCTAAGTTAGGTAATATCTTACATTCTCGAATATCCGGACAATTTTACAATTAATTTTACTCGATATTATGCATGCGATTTCGAATTATAAGATATTTATGCAAGACAAAGTGAAAATTGTTTGTTTACATTTCTTT
Source organism: Listronotus bonariensis (assembly GCA_014170235.1). Taxonomy (NCBI): domain Eukaryota; kingdom Metazoa; phylum Arthropoda; class Insecta; order Coleoptera; family Curculionidae; genus Listronotus; species Listronotus bonariensis. The sequence goes on from JACEGR010004190.1 coordinate 25,861, forward strand.
ATGGAAGATAGTCGTTGAGATCGTTGAACTATTTGTACTTGGTTTCATAAAATGCAAAACTAGATATCGTTCATTTACTTCAACAACGTCATAGCTTTAAAATTAATATTCTTTTTAGGAGACCTGAGGGGTACATTAAATCATTTATTGTAATTTTTCTCAGAGTTTCTTTATGAGAAGGGGTTTAGACATAAGCAAGACCGGGGATAGCTTTTGTCAGGGACGTGAGGGTGTGAGAATTACGATTTCGGCTTGGCAGTTCTGTTCAAAGTTGGTAGCATTATCAGCTGATGACAAAGTCGTGCCTTGTCGAAGCTTTGTTTGGTAAAAACTGTGGAAATTTGCCATTTTCATTTTGGTTGTATATTTTGCAAGGATTTCCAGTTGTTAATGTTTTTGGTTAGTGTAGAGACTTTACATATTATTGGTTCGGACTCGTTTTATTTTAGAGATTTTGATAGTGTTTAGTCGAATAGTTTTCAGTCATTCGTGTTTTTATATACATATGATACTGATGAGTGTCCGCTAATTAATGGTACACAGAAAAACCACAGATTTCTTATGTGAAAATACCCATTTAGGAATTTAAACAAACATACCTATATCCAAAAGTTAATGATAAGGAAGATACGGGGTGTTAAAGGGATATAAATATTTTTTATTCATGCATTTCGATAATTTCTGATATGTTTAAACATTTTAATAAAACTCGGTATCCAGGAGTTTTTAGATATCAGCTATTTATATCTGAGCAGTTGTAATTATAACTAATACGATGTTAAGGTACATACTTTCGGGTGCACTGAACAACTAAAACGTGAATACCTTAAAAACGGTTGTCAAGACCGATTCTTACTAAGTATACCTTTTTGTGCAGAAAGCATAGAGAAGCTTACTAGTTTACATACATACAGAGTAGTAACAAAAAATTGGGTAGTTTTAGAGAATTTTAAATAGTGTACCCATCTGCCCTCTGCAGAAAGCTAATGTTTACAAAACCCCGAGATTCCGTTTTATTAAGATATTTAAAAGCCAGGAAACAATTATCGAAATAAATTTACTTTTCTTTTTACTATGACACCCCTACTTCCTTATTATAAACTTTTGGATATTAGGTATGTTTGGTTAAATCTTCATATTTTGGCATAAGGAATCTGTGGTTTTTCTGTGTACCATTCATTAGCGAACACCTTGTATACAAAGTTTTTAAAATTGTTTTTGGTTTACGGAACCATGGAAAATGTTTTGCTCTGCCAGGTACCTCATCGTCCTGTCGTCGCTTTGATAATTTTTAATTTTCAATATTTAAACCACATTTATGTTTTTGTTTTAGGTTATGCCTATTAAAATAATCCAATAAATTTTGTTTACGACATACAGTTCTTTTTGTTTTCTCCTTAATTCTACGCCACTGATCTGCCTAAAATCAAACATGGCCGAAAATGGCCCGACTTGACGTCACAGCCGCGCTAGCCAATATGGCGAATGTCGTGACCTTATCTCATCAATCGACTTTGATTTTTTTTCTTTTAAAAAGTTGCAGGTAATAAAATATAAATAAACAATTCGTTTTAATAATTATACGGAAATTTTTCTAAATTTGTAATTAGTTCCCGACGTCTATTAAGAATGAAAAAATTTAGATATGTGTTCTTTTTCTATATTTCTTTCCTGAGGCAAAATAGGTATAGACTAAAGACAATTGTAGTTTCACTATAGACTTCCAGAACAATGCTAAATTTTTGGTCAATAGTTTGGACGCTAGGCTTGGCTGAATTTATAAAGCGGCAAATTATATGTACTGTTTACGCGTGTACTCGATGGATACCTGGTTTATAAATTCTACGAAGCGAGCGTCCAAGCTGATGACCAAACGTTTAGCATTGTCCTGGGTGTCTGTAGTGAACCTACAATTGTCTTTGGTATGGACGAAAAAAAGCATTAATTTCTGTCACTTTTTTACAACCAAATTTTTATTTTCTATAAAAAAAAAACACAACAAAAGTTGTGTTATAAAGGTATATTACTAATAAAACATAAGAGGCCACCCCAAATTAGGGGCCCCCACACAGAATTTATGCGTTTTTAGAATCTGCAAAGCTCGCTTTATGTGTCAAATATCAACTGGATTGGTTAAAAAATAAATGCAATATGGCGAAAAAATCAAAATAAAAATTGAACTTTGACGGCTTGTAACTCGAAAACGAATGACATTTTGAAAAAAATTATATGAAGCTCTACCCTTATTTTGTCAAGTAGAATCACCCCTAAAAGTTTCGTGATCGATTTTGAATCACCCTGTATATATAATATGATGTCTTTAAGCAGTGCCAAATGACATTTTGGTGTGTGATTTGTGTCTAAAAGCTACATACAGGGTGGAGCAAAAAACTTATTTTGTTTGTAATTTGTGCAAGATCGCGCAGGTGGCGCCAGCTAGGAGTTGACAATAAAATTGATAGCAAAATCGAATGTTTTACCTTCCGAAACCCCTTATGCAAAAATATTTGAGGTTACATCCATTACGAACACAATTATTTATAAAAAACTAAAACCAGAACTAATTTTAACATCCTGTATCTTAGAAAACATCCACTTTTGGACTAAGGTAAGTTGGGTTAGATCGTCATATTTTTAGCCTCAGGAAATTGTGGTAGCATTTTTTCGCAACTTTTAGAGATACTTTTTTATTGCAAAATCCCGTCAAGTGCAAAAAATATTTTTTTTTAAACAAAATATAAGTATTAAAGTGTTAATACAAATAACATCTCTTTTACGAAGTTATTAGGTACTATTCCAATTTTTTTAGGCCAAAATCTTTATTAATTTTAAAGATAGAAAATTTATTAAAGTGCAGTTGGCGGGTTTCAGAAATAAACGATTCAATTAACGAAGATTCCGTTCTTATTTATTTTTACTCTATATGAAAAGTAACCATTTTTCTTCAGGGAGAAAAAGTGCCGTTTTCCTCCCTCATGCGAGGGAGCAAAAGTCTATTTTCAACGAAGGTGGTAAATTTTTTTCGCTAATAAATTTTTTCTACGGAATGATGAATGCACTAATATTCAACTGGTACGAGACCCCTTAAAAACTCGACGTGTTCAATATACTAAAATTTTAAAGTTTCTTAAGGTACTTACATGCAGAGTTACTTCTTCGCCCATCCGGAATATCCCCCGTCGCCTGGCAACAGTGCCAATTAAGCGTCTTCATATCCAGATACCAAACTTTGTTACAATACGTCTCTAATGGCGAATGTAATCCCTGATTATTGGCTGCTAACATTGCGCCTCTGCCACCAAATAGGTATATTTTGTCGTTAATACATACGGTGGTGTGAAAGTCTCGCAATGTCGGTTCAGAAACCTACAGATGGAAATAAGAAACGTCAGCATAACCTAACTTTTTGATGTTTTATCGCTAATCGCATGTGTGGCAATTTTATGCTAAGGAGCAGTTTTTGATCTTCAAATCACTCGAACCGATGCTAGAGTGCCCGCCGATTAAGAAGTCTCTCTTCGACCTTACAGCCGTCATTTTAAAAATTGAAATGAAAAAATTATTTATTATATTTTTTTAATATCTTAGTAAACTACATACCAATTTTTGAAAATATACAGGGTGTCCCGTAATTAATTGGACATAGGTTAATGTAGGATACCTGACATGAAAATAAAAGCGTATGAGCTCAATATCGCTTAGCAAAATGTTATTGGTTTTCGTTCTACAGAGGTGTTAAAACTAATTTTTTACCAAACATTTAGTGAAATATCTCGGAATCCACTGGACAGATTAAAGTGAAATTTGGTGTACTCTTACTATTAGGGATGACGAACACGAATATGATATATATTTTGCCATTACCACTAGATGGCGCCACACACATTAATTGATTAAAATGGTCATAACTTTTTTGACCTCCTGTATGCACATTTGCGAGTGAAAATAATAAAACAGCATTTAATGTTAGTTCAAAAAGGTATACTTCTTTGATCTCCAAAAAGTAGACCGTTTTCTAAATAAACGACTTTATAAATAAATAACCGTCAGGAATTGTGCAAAAGATTGTGGAAGGAGTCAATCATCAGCCCAAGAAGAGACTATTATTTGGAATCAAGCAGAATCAGGCAAAATTTAAATAAAAGGAATTAGACAATGTGTCCTAGTGGATGGTGATCATTTTGAACATTTATTATAATCAATAGCCTTTTCTAACTTTATTGTTGTTAATTAAATTTTAGAGTGTTCGCAACCTAATAAAAATGTCGTTTATTTCGGAGATCAAAGAAGTATACATATTTTTGACTAAAATTAAATGCTGTTTTATCATTTCCACTCGCAAATGTGCATACAGGGAGGTCAAAGAAGTATTATTGTATTCTATTTTTTTCTTGGTTTTGGTCCCTTCAGGTCCAATCCACCAGCTCTCCCCTTCCGGACTATACTTTCCAGCTACGAGCTCGATTAACTAGGAGCTCGTAGCTCCCAGAAATTCCAAAAAGAAAACAAAAACAATTCTACAATCGATGCAATGCATAAATTGTCGGCTAATAAAGACCTGCTACTGGTGTTACATATAACCTTCACTTTCACTACTGACAGTTCCCATGGCACGCCCATCTATTTCCCGCCATTTGAAAAATGCCTCGTGTTCACCACCAAACAGGATTACCATCAGCTTATAGGAAACTTCGCTCACAGCGCTTAGATCCAGAAGAAAGATGCCGTCAATTTAGCGTAAATTTTTCTTGATCCCCGAAGGTAAAAACGTCCGTACGGCACTCCGGGAAGAACTTTGTAGTCCTCTACGCACGACCGCACTGTCCGGAGGTCAAACAAAGAGTTGAGTTATGACCATTTTAATCAATCGATGTTATTGTATGTGGTGCCATCTAGTGGTAATGGCAAAATAGATATCATATTCCTGTTCATCATCCCAAATAGTAAAAGTACACCAAATTTCACTTCTATTTGTCTAGTGGATTCCGAGATATTTCACCAAATGTTTGGTAAAAAAATTAGTTTTTACACCCTGTAGAACGAAAACCAATAACATTTTGCTAAGCGATATTGAGCTCAAACGCTTTGTTTTTATGTCAGGTATCCTACATTAACCTACGTCCAATTAATTACGGGACACCCTGTATAATGACTCTTTTATTAAATAAATAATAGTTTAAAAAACTAAAAAAACACGCTTTTATATGCAACCGAACTAAAAATTAGAAAATAATTTTTCATTACAAAGAGTTTGTCACTTCAGAATAAAAAGCGTGGGATACATTTTACTATTTTTTCATAACTTTTCCCTCATAGATATTTGCAAATAGAATAATTATAACATTTAATATATTAAGCACCCCACGCTTTTATTCTGAAGTGACAAACTCTTTGTAATGAAAAAATTATTTTCTAATTTTTAGTTCGGTTGCATATAAAAGCGTGTTTTTTAGTTTTTTAAACTATTATTTATTTTTCATTTTTTAGTTCGATATATCAATTAGTTTTTGAATTCCTTCTTTATCGGCTATAAACAGCAATTACCATGTATTAGACTCATTGTTACTCCCGCCGTATGTATAAGGAATGAGCGAGTTGAGCATGCGACTACTCCGAACAAGTTTGTGCGGAACAAAGTCTGTCGGCCTTGCGCTGTGTCGAGTGCCTCGATTGACGAGTAAGACTGAAACTGCACGCATGCGCAGATCACTCGCCTAGCTCTAGCTCGCTTACTCTTTCACAGAGGATCTGTAAAGGAATTTATTTATCCTGGCGGTCCTAATCAGGATAACGGGATACTGTTTTTAAATTATTGCATTGTCATCGGTCCTTGATACGTGTGCAAAGTTTCAAAGAAATTGAATCGCTGGAAGTTGGTAAAAATTAGGCTCAAAGATTCCGTTACATAGATAGATAGATAGATAGATAGATAATAGATAGATACAACCCAAGCTAATAAAAGCGTGTTTAAAAAAATGAAAATCAATGAAAATTTAAGCATTTACAGTATACACTTTGTTTTTAAAAAAAAAAAAAAAAATGAAGTAAGCTCATGTTTTTGTAAATGAGAAATATGGAAATACTTTTTGATACAAGAAAAGGCAGTGGCGTATCATATTTTTCTAATGTCGTCAAAACGAAATTCACGAAACGGGCCAACTAAAGTTCGCTAACAAAACACATTCGGTAGTTTGCTATGCGCACCTTCGAATAAATTCTGCTTGATTATCCGAGTTTAACATACCTCCACATATAAGATAATTCCAATGCAGGTTTTCCAAATCCAAATAGAACACTTGTTTGGCAAACAGATCGGTTTCTTCCTCGTAACCTCCGAAAATAAACATGTAATGTTTCCAAATGCAGGCCGTGTGTCCGTCTCTCGCTAGTGGTACGGAACCTGTAGTTGGTGCCGCCATCCAACAGTGCCAAAGGTGTCGAATTTAAAACAGTACCGAACATGAAGATCGATCATTCCGACCTCCCCAGATGTATATGTTATCTTTGTATACGACTGCAGTGTGTCCATACCTTAAAAAAACCAAAACTGATTGGTCAGCCTTAAATTTTCAATATTTAAAAAAAAAGGATATTTATATAATTAGAAAATATAAAAGATTATTTATTATGATTATTATTATTATTTATTTATTTATTTATTACAAGCCCAACAGGCACCATTAACAGGGCTACAAATATAAACTATACAGGGTGTCCGGGAAAATGTAGGAAATCTCTCGCACACGTATGGAACAGATGAAAATAACACGGCAAGTTCCTATAAAATTTTTCTGTTTAAGCTCCCTGCGGAGATATGATCCCCTAAAGGGGCAGCTAGAAATCGATTTTTCGTGAATAACTTTTAAAGCGCTCTGTATAATTTGATAATATTTTAGTACGATGCATACTAGTAAAGTCCTCATTAAAATAGTGCCCTTGAAACTTATGTCGCTTCTTTAGTTTGCCAGGGACGGACTAGTTTTCGCACATTATTGATAATATCGTAAAAGCCCTGTATGGTGAAGGCACAAAAAATATGCTTTTGGGTAGTTTAAACCTTTTGCTAAAAAAAGGTACCATTGTTTGACATCGATAAAATGAGCCGTTTTCGAGTAAAAATTATTTTAACAATAAGAGTTTATTTTTGTTTAATAATACAATATTTTATTTTCGATGTAATTTGTAATTTTTGGATTCAGCAGGTCGAATTTGTGAACTCTTATTGTTAAAATAATTTTTTACTCGAAAACGGCTCATTTTATCGATGTCAAACAAGAGTACCTTTTTTAGCAAAAGGTTTAAACTACCCAAAAGCTTATTTTTTGTGTCTTCACCATACAGGGCGTAAAAATATTATCAATAATGTGCGAAAACTAGTCCGTCCCTGGCAAACTAAAGAAGCGACATAAGTTTCAAGGGCACTATTTTAAGAGGTCTTTACTAGTATGCATCGTACTGAAAATATTATGAAATTATACAGAGCGCTTTAAAAGTTATTCACGAAAATCGATTTCTGGCTGCCCCCTTTAGGGGATCATATCTCCGCAGGGGGGCTTAAACGGAAAAATTTTATAGGAACTTGTCGTGTTATTTTCATCTGTTCCATACGTGTGCGAGAGATTTCCCACATTTTCCGGACACCCTGTATAAAATTAAATAATACAATAAAGAAAATAATTTCAAAGCAAAAATAGAAACTTAACATAACTAAAATATTATACCTAAAGGTGTTCTATGCATACTGGAACAAATAATCTATACTGGGGTATACACGGTCATGCAAACCTGAAACGCACTTGCATGAAACCAAATGTCAAATGAAGCCTTTAATACACACGATTCAGATGTACCTGTCAGTTCTGCGTCAGTTTTGGCAGCTGGTGGCGTGTTCAACTTAAACATAAGCGTGATTCAGCGAAAAGATTTTTTAAATTTTTGTGAATGTATTCATTACTTTTAACTTTTCAAAAGCATGGATAACCTTGGTACATATCTATAAAATCACGCAATACATCTTCCTGGCGCCAAAGAGCCATTTTTGTTAACTCAAAACCAACAATATAACCCCGTAAACGACCTCCCTAAACTGAAACGTTAACGGACGTGTCCTACACATGCACAAGTTTGCACGACGCGCGCCACCAAACATCAAACTCGGACATCGAGTCGCATGCAAAGCCAGGTGTGGCAGTTTTTTAATACACATGGTCAAATTTGCGTGCGAGCTTTGGTGTTTTGACAGATGTGACAGTTTTGCATGACTGTGTATACCCGGTTTAAATTCATCGAAAAATCACAGTGATATGCAATGTCATTGTATAAGAAGCACATTCTTTGAATTGGTGACATATAGAATGTATTAGTACTGGGCGATGGCAAATAAAAAATATCTACTGTTCCTACTTTGCAATCCTCGGGATCGCGAAATTAATTTCACATAACAGAGATGGACAGACGATGGCCCCATTAATTGCTTATATATAAATAATAGTTTAAAAAAACTAAAAAAACACGCTTTATATGCAACCGAACTAAAAATTAGAAAATAATTTTCATTACAAAGAGTTTGTCACTTCAATAAGCGTGAGGTGCATTTTACTATTTTCATAACTTTTCACTCATAGATATCTGCAAATAGAATAATTATAATATTCAATATATTAAGCACCCCACGCTTTATTCTGAAGTGACAGACTCTTTGTAATGAAAATCATTTTCTAATTTTAGTTCGGTTGCATATGAAAGGTGTCTTTTTAGTTTAAAATCATCATTTATTTTCATTTTAGTTCGATATATCAATTAGTTTTTAAATAAATGCTTCAGTTTATTCACTAGTCCTTCGCCATTTTGTCAAGAGACACAGAGGATTGTAGCAGGAATCTATTTATCATGGCGGTGCCTAATAGGATAATCTGCGGATACTGTCATTTAAGCTACATTGTCAACGGTCCTGATAATGCAAAGTTTCCAAAGAAATTGAATCGCTTGAGTTGGCTAAAAATTAGGCTCAAAGATTCCGTTACATAGATCGATAGATAGATAGATAGATAGCTGACAACCCATAGCTAATTAAAGCGTGTATAAAAATACCGTGCTATGAAGATTTCTTCTTTTCTCTAAACTTTCCATACTGAACCTTCGTCGCAGAAGGCCATCATTTATTCCCCTCTGAGGGTAAGTGCCTTCTTCTTCTAAAACGAAATATTTTAAAAACTTTCTTTGGACTCGTTTCACTGCTCTCACATATTTATCATAATATGGTGACCAAACTACCGATGTATATTCAAGTTTTGTTCTAACCAATGAAAAATAGTCTTTTTTAAAGCATCAATATTATTAAAAGATTGACAATTTCTGAAAATTAAGCCCAACAGTTCTGAAGATTCTAAGACAATCTTATTAACATGCAAATCAAAACATAATTTTAGAATCTAATACAACCCCCAAGTCTCTTGTATTACTAACTCTGGTCAATTTAGTTTCACCAATATACTAATTGTAATAAGCAGCCTTAATCTTTTTAGTGAAAGTCATAACTGAGCACTTTCCAGCGTTAAGAAGAAGGCAATTATTCCTACACCATGCCTGCACAGCACTTAAACTTTCTTGCAATCTATCATGGTCTTCCAGTCTCATTGAGTATACAGCTTCAGGTCATCTGCAAATATTTGATGTTCTACTTTGATAACATTAGAAATGTCATTTATTAAAATGAGAAATAATAGGGGACCCAAGTTGGACCCCTGACTGAAGCTGTAAAACAGTCTGACCTGGAACCATTGTACTGTACATACTGAGATCTATTCTCTAGGTAACTTTTAACAAATAAAATAAATTTCTTTACAAATCCCGCCCTACTTATATTTTTCAAGAGACTAGTGTGATTAATCTTATCAAAGGCTTTTGAAAAGTCAGTCAACACCACATCAACCTGACCCTTACCATCAATGATTTTTGTTGTATAGTGACTAAAACACGCCAGGTTGGTGGTAGTTCACCTCACCTCTCACAAAGCCATGCTGGCGTGAGTGAAATATGTTTATGCAATAACATTTCAAAGAGCTTTGAAAAACCGCAAATAAGCTGAAACAGGCCTGTAGTTTAGTAAATCCGTTTTCCTACCACTTTTAAATATTGGGCATATTTTGGCAACCTTCCAACGTCGGATTTATAGCATATTTTAATAAGAGGTTTAAAATTTTATAAAAAAACCAGGCTAAGAGTCCGGACCACTAGATAATTTAGGTTTAAGTCCCCTTGAGACCCAGTCCATCCTTAAATTCAGTTACCCCACCGCCAAGGGTGGGATAGAGAGAGAGAAGATTGTAGTTGTTGTTGTTGTTGCTTTGTTTGTGGCTTAGGTCCCCGAGGGTCCAATTGCCAGTACGTCCCTCTGTGTCGAGAGGGGTTGTATTCTGGGTAGGAGTCTCCAGTAGGTCGGGCCTGTGCCCCTGGTGGCTCCCGAGCTTTTCACTTTTAATTGTTAATACTTATTGAATTTAACGTTCGATGCAGTGCATAAATTGTCGACTGTCAAACCAAGATCTGCTACTGGTGTTACGTATAACCTTCACTTTCACTACTGACAGTTCCCATGGCACGCCCATCCATTTCCCGCCATTTGAGAAATACCTCGTGTTCACCACCAAACAGGATACCATCAGCTTATAGGAATCTTCGCTCACAGCGCTTAGATCCAGAAGAAAGATGCCGTCAATTTAGCGTGAATCTTTCCTTGATCCCCGAAGGTAAAAAACGTTCATACGACACCTCTAGCCGCCACTCGGGAAGAACTTTGTAGTCCTCTACGAACGTCCGCACTGTTCGGAGGCCAAACAAAGAGTGAAGATTGTAGTTTATTATTTCTATATCTACCAATAAAACAAGGTATTTCTTCTTTTAAACATTTAAAATTATAACAATTTATGTTATATTAACTTTGCGACGGGCATGTGGCAGAAAAAATACTTTTGCTGCCAGTGCTTAAAGTTAATACTTTAAAATAACAAAGTTTATTACAAAAAACACTATTCATGTTGTACTATATTACTATAAAAAAGCAAGCTACTAGAGAGAAAGGTACACATTTTTGAGTTAATGAATTAACTTACCTTCTATACAGTAAAATATCATCATTTTCAAAGTATGGGAGATCACTTCACAGGGTGCTTTACCCACCTATTTGTGGTGGTGTTAAGAACATGGACATCCAGTGGAGGTATATCCTCTGCAATCTTCTCCAGTAGAATATCCTTAAAAAAGGAATTTAACCAATTCAGAAAAAAATTAAATTTTGTCTTTCTAATAAAACTAAAACCATGGTCTGTCAATGTATTTATTTGTTAACTGATACCTCTACAGCTAAGTCAAAAGGTTCACAGGCGGAAAAAAGATGGTCAAAGGTTCACAGGCGGAAAAAGATGGTCTAAAGCCGGCTACAGACGACATGCCAGGCTTGGCAAATGTCCGGTTCGTTTAAACGTTCCCGCACCGTATGTAAGCAAAACATATAGCAAAGCAAAACCAACGTTGGGATGTGGGAACGTTTGAACGAGCGGACATTGCCAAGTCTAACTTAAACTACATCTTTTCTGTACTGCCATCACGCTTGCTAGGGTTTATCCTGCACAAAATTATAACATAACAATATCTATGCCTCACATTTTATACTTTCAACTGCAAGGCCTCATAGCAGTGAGTTGAGCGAGGTGACCGCTCAAATCAAAAATTGTTTTGTCTCATCTCTAACAAAAGTTTTTTTTGTTTACTGTGGGTGCTAAAGTGGGTGTTACAAGAACATAAGTTAAAAAATGTATTTTAGGTAATTTTCTAGAAACCTGCGGCAACACCGATTTTGACGAAATTTGGTATACGGGGTTTTTGGGGCGCTGATCACGAATCTGAAAGAATTTTTTGGCGGAAACGTTTCGTTCTTCAGATATTCATCATCAGACTTGAAATTTAAACTTATCCTATTTTTACAATATTCCCCTTTCTTTTTACACACAATTCTTGATTTAAAGCTAAAGTGGCACACAATATTTGATTTTTACAGTTTAAAACTTCGTTTTTTACGTATTTTACATTATTTTTGCATTAAATTGCATAGCTATACTTTGAATCATTTCAATCCCAGTGTGCCATGAAGCCCTATGTGTATGTATGGTTGCCGCATTATCAAAGAAAAGCCACGCAATTTAATGCAAAAATAATGTAAAAAACGTAGAAAAACGGGGTTTTAAAGGGTGAAAATCGAATATTGTGTGACACTTTAGCTTTAAATCAAGAATTGTGTGCAAAAAGAAGGAGGAATATAGCGAAAATAAGCTAAGTTCAAATTTGAACTTTGATGATGTCAATACCTCGAGAACAAAACGTTTCCGCCAAAATAATCTTTCAGCTTCGTGATCAGCGCCCCAAAAACACCCCTTATACCAAATTTCGTTAAAATCGGAGTTGCCGCAGGTTTCTAGAAAATTACTTTTTTTTTTTTTTTTTTAAGATAGTGTTGATGCATGTATGTATACTGTGGCACTAAATAACTGTTTTTTTTTTAATTTACCACAATACAATATCCTTTTTGGAAGGTCCTTTCCGATGGTTAAATGGTAGTAGAAGGTAAACATAACAAATAAATTTAATCCTTACCTCCAAATGAGTAGATTTTATGATTAACAGCCACAGCAGCATGATTTACCCGTTTTGGGCAACCCTCTATATGTGCAATCCACCTCATTTTGTAATTTTTATTTATAAATAACTCTACACACAGTTAAAAAACAGATCGCTGATAACATTTGTCTTTAAAGGATATTTTTTGCGTCTCTTTTTCTGAAGCAACTTCTGCGAAAACGAACGAATTTTCGATAATATTTAATTCGTCTGAGAGAGGCACTACTTAAAACATTTTTGTTAAATCGAGCACACAATTTATAAATTTCCGATACGGCGTATAAAAACTTGTTTGGTTAACACATCCTATTTAGCAAAAGAAAAGATTACGAATGTTATGAAAATGAAAATGATCGACAGATTGACAGATTAAAATGACACCTCTCTCGCGTTGCGCCTTCGACGTTGCCAGCTTTTAAAAACAGTCGGGAAATTATAGAATTTTTGTACAACGTTGCAGCAAAGTAATTCAGAATTAGTATTTCGACGAACTAAACCGGTGCTCTTATGGCGTCTCCTGAAGGCCAAAGTGGAATAGTTCAAAAAGTTGCTGGTTGTGAGAACAACGTGCATAGCGAGAAAAAATGGAGCAAGTCCTCAATTTTTTGCATGGCAAAATGGTAAGGTAGCCTCTAATGGGTATATGCTTTAGGATCGTTTGTCATAGAAACTAGGATTTCGTCAAAATAAACTAGTACGTTTACGGCGTCCTCTAGTGGCAAAGAGTAAAAATGGTAGAAATCATGAGCCGTGAAGGAGGAAATCTGGCAACACCGCATAGTAATAACGTCAAGTTAAAAGTAAATAGAAACAAGTTTAAACGATTGCATAAAAGATTTTTGTGTTTTTAAAAGTTAAATCGTAGCGTACATTTATTATTTGAAGAAAAACCAAGAAGTTTATTGTTGAATTTAAATAGTAACACCAGTGCCAATATAATAATAGTTGTTTTTCGTTTAAATGTGCGCGTATAGTTAGTGCGTTCATTATGCCGCGAACGTGTTGCGTTCACTGATCTCGATCAAAGAGAATGGACAAGGGAGAGAAACAGTTGATTTACCCCCACCAATTAAGAAATGGCACACACCTGCGACTTGTAATTGTGTTCAGCGACCAAAAGAGCTCGTCAAAGTTTTATTTTATTCTTGCTTAACGTTGGTAAAAAGGACGTGCTTGGTTAAAAGTATGGATTTATTTATAATTTTTTGTTTCAGTACGCACTTTTTACGTAACATTTTTGTGTCTGAATCAATACTATCAGCCAAATATCTTGCGAACTTTCACCGGTTTGATGGTTAACTTAACACAGCGGGATTACTCGTCATGCGCATGAAAGGTTGTTTTTCCGGCTTGCTATTGGCTGTTATAAATGTCAAAACTCTTGACTTTCACATGTTCATCAGTATGGCTGATGTTTTGTGATTGTTGTGGCTGTATATTTGTTTTGTGTTTTATTCGGTTCGATTTTACGTGTGACCTGTGTTAGATATAAATTATTGAAACAAAATTTGTGGAAATTTATGAGTTTTTTTAATAAATTATTTTTAAATTATTTACGTTGTTTTTTTTGAATAAAACCAAATAAACACTTTATCTAGGATTTATTTATGTAACAAAACATTATATACATTAATATTTTATATACATACGTAAAATATATTTAATGAATATCTTGCTGGAGCTAAAAGCTCAATGAACCAATAGAGGATTTCTGTGTGCGTCACTCCCTATTTAAAAATTTGCTTGAACTGTAAAAGATAGACAAATGATCAGTTTAAAAAGTATTAATAGTGATAAAAATTATACTAAAACAAAAAAATAAAAAGGCCTAAACACTTAAAAAACTTAATAACTGACCCAGTTAAGGTACAAACCAAAATATAGAGTGTGTCTACTTAAGTTCGTACCATAAGGCAAACTTATTATTAATTTTACGAAAAAATTTTACCATTCCATATTGTTTATTTTCAGTGGTAGGTATATGAAATATCTTAAAAATATAAATTTATATTAAGAGGAAAGTACACTTATTTTTGTCAATATCGAAAATTTGTGGAAAAAAGATGTTTAGGATTAGGATTTTATTTTCTGCAATAACGAGCATTTCTTTTACAAAAGTATTTTATTTCAAAATAAGTATCCAGTAATGTGGAAACTTAAATTTTCATTTTTAATTAAAACCTACAATCTTATCTGCTTCCTTATACCTAAAAAAACAAGTATGTAGATATCGAATAAAATGGACCAAGCACAGTGGCCTATGGAAACTGAAATCCTACTACGCTTTTCTTAGTATAAGTAGGTAATATTAACTTATAGACTATAATACCTTTCAACTAAATAGGATCGACATAAATCTAAAATTTATTTGCTTGGTAAGTTTAAGCATGCTATTTTCATATATTTCTTAAAATTATACACTTCTTTTACATTTAGTACCATTTTTTATGCTAAATAAGTAATCTCGCAATAAAAGTTTAGTTTTCAAGAAATAATTCTATTTAGATTTTTATTTTCAGTTCTCATTTCCCTAAAATTTAAACCTATACATTTTTCCACATCATTAGAATATTATTAAATTTCAGTATAAACCACATTTTACACTTTTTATTAATGTTTTATGTATATTTACTCAATAAATCAATGTTTTTGAATATACCGCCGATTTTGACATTGGGAGTGCGTATGCGCATGCCCTGCCATCCCGCAGACCCTTTCTTCAAATTGTGCCACCTCGAAACGGCGATTGATCCTCTATCCTTGTCTATTCTCTTTGGTAAAAATGTTCTGAGGTTAAGGTGTATTTTCTCTTAAAGAATATTGGCTACTACTACATAAGAGGGGTTAGGGAATTTTGAATGAGATAATATGTAAAGTATGAATGGTGGAGGGGAGGATAACCATCTTTTATGGCGGACAAGTTGAAAAGTGGCCATCGGAATGTAGCAAATTGTGATGGCGCCACAGTAGCCAGTGGAGGGATTTTGGTATTTCTTTCCTTTTTTATTTTGTATCTATCTGTCCTTTTTCATTTTTGTATCTCACTCTAATAATTTATGCTCATTGGTTAAAGAATCTCCTCTGGCTACTGTGGCGCCACCTTAAGTTTCTCCTTTCGACGGACACTTTTTAAAACATTCAGATGGTTATCCTCCCCTCCACCATCCATAATGTAAAGACTAAATGTACCTTCGAGCTTAGTCGTCTAGAGGCAGCAAACGACAAGGGTGCTTCGCTTCTAGTAGATATATGCTCGAATACATCTAGGACCTTCAAATGTTGATGTTTTCCCGCCAGATTTAAAAAAAGCAACAAAAAGTTTGTTTTTTTGTGCTTAAAAAATGCCAAATGAGATGTTTATCTTCTAAAGTATTCAGTAGTATGAACCATGTGGGTGCCACTTATATTATATTTATTCGTAAATATTAAAAATGTTGTCTCTATAGATACATGGGAAGTCAGAAATGATCCTGTAGAGCTTACAGACCTATTTTTAGATAATTTAAAAGCAGATCCCTCATTAGTGGGTAAGACAAAAAATTAAGTTTAACTCGCACCACTATGTTTCTTTGTTATACTTTCTCTTATAGAACATTTCTATAATATAATAATTATTTTAAATTTTAATCATGCCAGTCTAGCTCATGATTACTTATTTTTTAGTTGACCATGAAATTTCAGAGAGATCAAAAATATTTATTAACAATAAAATTGAAAAATTTGTTTATTTGGTCACCCAAAGCCAAAATGCAGTTTCTAGAACTAAGAGAAGTTTGAATGACAAAGAAAGTAATTCAAGCAGATATTCAATAAGTAAGTATTTATTTAATTAATTATTTTTAATATATTATAAAAATTAAAAAAAAACAGTTGTAAATGGTAACTAAAAAGGGCTTTTACCTAACAATAAATGTGTATATGAAAAATATGTATAATAACAATGTACAAAAATATATTTACATAAATATTTTCTTTAATAGGAATAGAAAAATTTATATTTATTCAAAGTACAAGTACATTAATTTCATTTTTAGATCTTCCACTAATGGAAGTGCTATATGTTGCTGCAAATTATGTTTCCAATAGAATGGACGGTTTATTTACAAAATATTAATGCGTTTTGTAAAAACGAGCAATTATCATCTTTTGTTAAGCACAAAAGTATTTTTTTCTTTATGAATTCTGTTAAGCAAAGAAAATAGGTAATTTTCTAGAAACCTGCGGCAACTCCGATTTTAACGAAATTTGGTATAGGGGGTTTTTGGGGCGCTGATCACGAATCTGAAAGATTTTTGGCGCAAACGTTTCGTTCTCAAGATATTCATCATCAAAGTTCAAATTTGGACTAAGCTTATTTTCACTATATTCCCTCTTCTTTTTGCACACAGTTCTTGATTTAAAGCTAAAGTGTCACAAAATATTTGATTTTCACCTTTAAAAATCCTGTTTTTTACGTTTTTACATTATTTTTGCATTTGCTTCATGGCACACTGGGATTGAAATAATTCAAAGTATAACTATGCAATTTAATGCAAAAATAATGTAAAATACGTAAAAAACGGAGTTTTAAAAGGTGAAAATCAAATATTGTGTGCCACTTTAGCTTTAAATCAAGAATTCTGTGCAAAAGAAGGGGAATATTGTAAAAATAGGATTAGTTTAAATTTCAAGTCTGATGATGAATATCTCAAGAACGAAACGTTTCCGCCAAAAGGTTCATGATCAGCGCCCCAAAAACCCCGTATACCAAATTTCGTCAAAATCGGAGTTGCCGCAGGTTTCTAGAAAATTACCAGAAAATATAAAAATATATATACAAAAATGTACAAGCTATTATTTAATCCTAATTATTTCTTTAATGCTATCCACTTTTAGCATCTACACCGAATATGTCCTTAAAAATGTATCCCAACTCATGTTCTTCAAGATATTTGTAGAACTCGCCCATATCCATGTGGTTGTATTTGGGACCATGATTTTCAAATACCACTTCTATAAAATCCTTAAATCTTATAAAATTAGTAGCTTTTAGTTCCTCCTTGTTGTTTTCAGTAATCTGAAAAACGTCTTTATGTAACTTTTGTAATAAAATAATATACTACTCAAAAGAATTATCGCATATGCTCGATTTCTTCCATAAGCTTCAATACAAAATGCTTTCATTAAAATGGCCATATCTCTTTTAATTATTAAGATATCAAGACAATTAAAAAAATAAAATATTAAGAAAACGTGAAGCTATAACTTATTATTAACCATTGTTTTTACTGTTAGCAATAAATCCTACGGGGTGATAAAAAAAATTGAAAAAATGGATAATTTTGAATCGCCCTGTATGATGTGCTGTTAAAAGGGAGTGGTCAAATTTGTGATTATAAAATATCAGAAATGGGTAAGGGTATAAATTATTAACAAATGAGATTTCTCCCTTTTAACAGCACATTATATAGGGATTAAAAATTATCCATTTTTTCAATTTTTTTATCACCCTGTAGGATTTATCGCTAACAGTAAAAAACAATGGTTAATATAAAGTTATAGCTTCACGTTTTTTTAACATTTTATTTTTTTAATTGTCTTGATATCTTAATAATTAAAAGAGATATGGCCATTTTAATGAAAGCATTTTTGTATTGAAGCTTATGGAAGAAATCGAGCATATGCGATAATTCTTTTGAGTAGTGTACTACAGTTTACCTACTTTACAAAATATTTTCTTCCAATTCATGCTCTTCACTGTTTGCCACCATTCATTGACGTCACTAGCACAACCTTCTACACAGATTATACCAGGTTTACCCGGCATTACAAAGCCAGTTACATTTAACTGCTCAGCTAGATCGATAAGTGCCTTTCGTTTGGTTTTGCTTGGAATACAAAAAATAACAACACAAGTATTCATTATGAACTGGTAGATACATGTACTTATTTAGTTAGTAGTATCCCAGCAAACACTATTTGCCGGCAATGTACATTTTTCATATTGGCATTGATGGTAAAGCATTGGCAATTGGTGGCAATATTATGCCAACATCTTACACACATTAAAAAGTCAACCCTAAATAAACACTTAATTGCCAATAAATTTTACATGCAGGCGAATTGCCGGCAAGCATACAAAAATGGCGGCATACCAATCCTGATTAAATAAAGCACGCGTTTTTGTTGCAGGCAAATAAATATTGGATTTTTGAAGGCAAACCTTCAACGCATATTCATACTTTTTAAACCATATTATTTAACTAACATTAAAGCAATTTTTTTGATCTGTTCTATTTATAATGGCAGCTAAACAACATTATTTTATGTTTTTTACATAATTTAAAGGAAATGGCCTTTTCATAACATTTTATTGTTAAAAATCATGCAAATAAAAATTAGGTCAAACAAAATGTTTATGTATTTTGGAGCGAATAAAAATAAAATAATGGTAAAATTAGCTACGTTAATTTCGACCGAAGGTGACCGCTCTGTGCATTTGTTTTCTACGTGGTTTTCTAGCTTTTTTAAAGAAAAGAGTTTTTAATAGACATAATTAAATGTATTCATTACCTAATAAGTGTGTGTTGTGTGATTAATTGGGGATGGCTAGTCGAGAAGGCAAGATATTCAAGTAGACTGTTAGAAGCTGTAAATATTTTGTTTAAAACTTTATTAAAAGTTTAAAAGACGTGTTAATAAAAAATATTATATATATTTAACTAGCTATGATTCCCGGCTTCGCTCAGGAGTTGATATGAAAAATTTAATTAATTTTATAGCGTCAACAACACGTGGTTATTATGCTGTTAAAATGTAGCTTATATGACACGTTCGTAGATTTACCATAGCAGCGCCATCTATTGATTACTTACTCAACCCAGTCGAACAGACAAATAATTAGCAATAAATTAAAATTGCGACTATAATTTGAGATTTAAACTATCCTATCTCTCAAGTTGGATCGAACTGCACATGGTGTGAGAATTTTATTATAATCGGTTAAGTGGTTTAGGAGTCCATTGAGGACAAACATTGTGACACGAGATTTATATATATTAAGATAGTTTTTTGACATACCGATAGATAGCGTAATGGACAATAAACTACTACGTTTCTGCAACATCTTCGCTTTTTATCGTCTAAACCGTACCCATTAGACAAAATAATTCGAGAGCGGTCTGCGGTAGGTGATCTCACTTAGCTTTGAAAGAAATATTTTCGGATAGTGTAAAAATCTGCATCTCCAAGTTGGACAGTGTTCCGAGAGATGGTACTTGCATTGCAAGGAAATTGCATGCAGTAAGGAGTTTTTTTCTATTTTAATTTTCAAATAAAATATCGCATCATTTTAGCTTTTTAAAAATTGTCACAATGTAGACAATTTTCGTCAATAAGACGTCAGCTTGCTGCTTGGGAGTATCTGCATTTGCCCACTTTCGTGTCTTTTTGTTATCTTTTTGCCAATAACTTATTAATGATGGATGCCATCATCTTAAACGCATTTTTTTGCCAATAATTTATTAATGACGGATGCCATCACTTTATCTGCAACACGTGGCCTAATAACGGCCAATTGCCCACTTTCGCGTCTTTTGATACCTTTTTGCCAATGCCTTGCCATTAAAGAGTGTTGGCAATGCCAGTAAATTAAATGTACAACGCCGGCAAAAAATGTTATATGGGATTGTTACCTATAAATATGATGGGAATATATCCACAATCTGATAAGTTCCTCATCTATCTGACTTTTTTGAGCAGATTTTTCAGGTTTTTCTAATTCTACATAGTCATTTGCATTGTCTTGTAACCAGGAGATCACTGAAAATATGCAGGGTTCTCCCTTAGGAAGTTCTGATATGAATTCTCCTGCAAAATACAGGGTTATTTTTAAGTTGTATTTTCCTTTTACCACTGTATAAAAGACAAGAAAATAAGAAAATTTTTCAAATAAAATTATGCCTGAAAATGCTTTCTTCCCGAGACAGGGTGTTACAGTTTATAAAAATCCTTTTTGTCATAACTTTCCAACCACTTTAGATATTTTTACAAAATTTGATACACTTCTTTTGACCATAACATCTTTTGCTTTAGAAGTTAAAATAAATAATAGTTTAAAAAACTAAAAAACACGCTTTTATATGCAACCGAACTAAAAATTAGAAAATAATTTTTCATTACAAAGAGTTTGTCACTTCAGAATAAAAGCGTGGGGTGCTATATTGCTTTGTATTTCAAAAAAAAATTATTATAACATTTAATATATTAACCACTCCACGCTTTTATTCTAAAGTGACAAACTCTTTGTAATGAAAAATTATTTTCTAATTTTTAGTTCGGTTGCAGAAAAAAGCGTGTTTTTTAGTTTTTTAAACTATTATTTATTTTTCATTTTTAGTTCGATATATCAATTAGTTTTCTGCGGTCATGTGATATTGAAATGTTTCACGAACTATTTCGTAATCTAATCATTTCATTTAAAGCTTCACTGTTGCATGGGGTTTCAGAACACAACTACTCCGAACAAGTTTCTGTCAGCCTTATGCTGAGAGTACGTCTGAAACTGCATGCATGTGCAGATCGCGCACTAGCTCTTTCTCGGTTACTCTCCTACAGAAAATCTATAAAGGAATTTATTTATCCTGGCGATCCTAATCAGGATAACGTGATACTGTTTGCAGATTATTGCATTGTCATGGGTCCTTGATACATGTGCAAAGTTTCAAAGAAATCGAATAGCTGGAAGTTGGTAAAAATTAGGCTCAAAGATTCCGTTACATAGATAGATAGATAGATAGATAGATAGATAGATAGATAGATACAACCCAAGCTAATAAAAGCGTGTTAAAAACAATACCAGTGGCGTTCAAAACGGATTTGTACTGAATTTTTTGAAAAAAATATTCATTTACTTTAGAGTTAATTTAGTAATAGCTTCCTAAGAGCAACAAACTTTTTACTGACATTAAAATTGTACTAATGTAAGCATTTCACCTAACTTTAAAACAAATCAGATAAGAACGAATCTTACATACACAACACCATATCAGATTTTATTGATTTTGCCATGCATTAAAATATTGACGATAGTACCCTTCACTCCACTTTTCAGATTCCCAAACCAATCTCTCAACCCGACTTGGAAAGCAAACGCAGGGCGATGCAGATATCTCGTTCACAGAATCTCAATTTGATATTGGATTGGGGCGCCAAAAATCTCGTTCAATTTAATGGATCCAAAACACAATCGTGTTCCTTGTCGCGAAAAAATCATCAAACACTCATCCGTTGCTTATGAGTGGCCAGGTTTTGCAGAACAGGGACACATGTAACCTTGTGGGCTTCACATTTCAGAATAACCTTAACTGGCATAAACACATTGTATCTATAGCCACCGCGGCTTCAAAAAAGCTTGGATTTCTTTTCCGAGCCAAAAAGTATTTTTCTCCTTCCAATTTATACACTTTGTATGTGTCCCAAATTCGAACCTCTCTGGCATATTGTTCTCATATCTGGGGAATGGCATCCCCTACAACCCTCAGCATTCTTGATGCCATTCAAAGAAGGGCTATTCGTCTTATTAATGATCCTTTACTTACTCAAAGACTTCCTTCTCTTGCCCATCGTCGAGCTGTGGGAGATCTATCGCTCTTCTACAGATACTTTTACGGCTTCTGCTCCGACGAATTGTCCAGTATAGTCCCTCCTCTTGCAGTTCCCAACAGAGAAACTCGTGGTGCCGCGCGTATGCATCCCCATACAGTTCAATTGGACAGGCCCCGAACTTCCCATTCCGTTCGTTCTTTTATCCCTAGAGTTTCTAGACTGTGGAACCTGCTGCCAGCGGAGGTATTTCCTTCCCCCCAAATCTTCAAGTTTTTAAGTCCCGTGTCAACAAACTCCCTCTTACCTCGCTTAAGACACCCACGGTACGTTAGTATTTAGGCTTTCAGCCTTCGTGGCTTGTCCAAAGATAAAAAAAAAAATGCATTAAAATGGCTTTTATTTTTTTAAACGAAAACCGTTCGTCGTACGGAAAAATATCAAGAGACTAACTAAATTAACTCCAAAGTAAATAAGTATTTTAAAAATACTTAATATTGATTCGAAGAAAAAGCAGTGATATACTATTTTTTTCTCAAAAAATTCAGTACAAGTCTTGTTTAAATTGCCACTCGTTAATTTTTTTACAGCAAAAAATGTAATGTTATGGTCAAAAGAAGTGTACCAAATTTTGTGGAAATATTTGAAGTGGTAGAAAAGTTGTCACAAAAAGGCATTTTTTTCTTAAAATTTTAAAATCCCAAAAAGAAAGCATTTTCGGACGTAGTTTGAAAAATGTTGTTTTCTTGCATTTTATATAGGGTGATTCAAAAATCGATCACACATTGACAAAATAAGGGTAGAGCTTCATATAATTTTTTTCAAAATGTCATTCGTTTTCGAGTTACAAGCCGTCAAAGTTCAATTTTTATTTTGGTTGGTTTTGGACAAAACTACTTTTTTTAAAAACCGCCGGAGGACACTACCTAAGACTTAAAATTTATTTACATCATAACTTTTTTATTTTGACAGATATCGCAAAGCTGGGGGCGCCATTTTATAGACAATCAAGAACTTAAAAAATAAAGTACTCTTTATTAAAGTCGATAAACCTCACCGTTTAGGCACCAATAGAAATCAAAGTTTTTATCAATTTCAATCAAATTACCTACATACATACAGGGTCTCTAGTAACTCAACGTAATTTAAAATATTTTTTGCATGTCAATATGATTTAAAGCATGTCCAGGGATAAGAAAAAATCAATTAATAGGTTCATATAAATAAGTACTTCCTCTTTCATAAGATTACATTTTTTTAAATTGTATGTTATCTTTTATTGATTGAATTAAGCATATTTTGACTTAGTTTCAGTTAACTTACATATTAAAAATATTTTAGGTATCATGACTTTGCAAAAATAAAATGTGTTAAGTCATTATCCAGAATAATTGTGTAGTATAAAAAGTGGGTAAAACCTTGAAATCATTAGGTACTAATCTATATTCAATTTTTTTGTGGCGCTAATTATGAATCAGAAAGAAATTTTTGTTTACAATGTTTCATTCCTAAGATATATACCATTAAACTTGATAAACAAATTTACCCCTTTTTCACTGTCCTTTCAAAAACAATTCTTGTTTTAAAATGATTTTGGCACACCTTATATTTTATAAACACCTTATAAAAATCTGTTTCTTTTTTTGTATTATTTTATACATAAAAATGCAAAGCTTTACTTTTAAAAACAGTTCAAAGTGAATCTTTTCAATTTAAAGAAAAAAAGGTGTAGATTAAATAGAAAAACAGGTTTTTTAAGTTTGTAAATCAAATATTGCCCATTTAGCTTTTAATCAAGAATTGTTTGTAAAAACAAATATGTTAAAATCATTTTTGTTTGATTTTCAAATTCGATGATGGATAACTTAAAAATGAAACGTTGCTGACTAAAAATACTGGCAGATTTTTAAGACCCGATAAGAAAAAAATACTAAAAATATGTATTTAAGAAGAGGTCTATAATTTCTGGTAATTCATATATTTTTTAAAGAATAGCTCAGTAAAAACTGAAAAGGGGCCCTATTTGTGGCTTTTATCATATTTAAAGTAATTTTTTTTTCTGTTACATCTAAAAACTACTTAGGAACATGTCCTGAATAGGAAAAAATAGAAAAAAGACACAAAATAAAAATTAACATTTTCCTAATGTCACTTATTTATTTACATTTTTTAAACATATATTTTTGTGAAATGATTATGGTCTGTATGTAGGCATATGTATATTTGTCTAAATTTTTAATTTTTGTTTTTAAGGTTTATTATGACCCAAAGTGTACAATCTTTATATGCTATTTTATTTAATACAAAAATGATATTAATGCCACATCCTTTGTATTTCATACATATGTAATGGCAAATATGGGAATTTTGGACATTTAATGCCCCCCTCAGGGCTGGTCCGAGGGGTGAGGGTGATCATGTAATTGAAAAGTGAGAAGTAAGGACCTTTTTTTTTGCTTTTCAAATACATGGGAATTTTTTTGTAATTTTATAAATTAAAGAATGAAAGAACAACAATAAAAATAGGTGACGAGACCTCTTTTTTTTGCTCTTCAAAAAATTTGAAAATTTTGTTTCTTTCTAGGGGCGCCAAGATTTTTGTTTTGGTAATTTTCTAGAAACCTGCGGCAACTCCGATTTTAACGAAATTTGGTATACGGGGTTTTGGGGCGCTGATCACGAATCTGAAAGAATTTTTTGGCGGAAACGTTTCGTTCTTGAGATATTCGTCATCAGACTTGAAATTTAAACTAATCCTATTTTTACAATATTCACCCTTCTTTTTACACACGATTCTTGATTTAAAGCTAAAGTGGCACACAATATTTGATTTTCACCTTTTAAAACCCTGTTTTTTACGTATTTTACATTATTTTTGCATTAAATTGCATAGCTATACTTTGAATCATTTCAATTCCAGTGTGCCAGGAAGCCCTATGTGTATGTATGGTTGCCGGATTATCAAAGAAAAGCCACGCAATTTAATGCAAAAATAATGTAAAAACGTAGAAAAACAGGGTTTCAAAAGGTGAAAATCAAATATTGTGTGACACTTTAATTTTAAATTAAGAATTGTGTGCAAATAGAAGGGGAAATATAGTAAAAATAAGCTTAGTTCAAATTTAAATTTTGATGATGAATATCTCGAGAACAAAACGTTTCCGCCAAAAAATTCTTTTAGATTCATGATCAGCGCCCCAAAAACCCCTGTATACCAAGTTTAGTTAAAATCGGAGTTGCCGCAAGTTTCTAGAAAATTACCTTTGATTTTTGCACCTCACACACTTTTTCTCGGCCTATGGCCTCCCTCAGAAAATCAATATGACCTCGCCCCTGTTTGTATGTAGTAACAATATAGATTGTACTTTTTAGAACTACCCCCCTCATATCAGGAATCCCAATTTCTTTGTTTGAAAGTTGCTACATCACAATCACTCAAAAAGCTTGTGCTTTACTGGCAAATTTTGACTCACCAATCCTTTTGTTCAACTCAACATGCTGACTTCTATTCAATTTATGATTTCTTACGAATATTTCTGGTTCTGCAAAGGGATACCCATGCCCTAAACTTACACACAGTTCAAATTTTGCGCCATCCAAAACCAAATTTACAGTGAGATCAAGACACGGTGGGACAACATTCGTTTTGCCTTCCACAAAGTTTTTTATATCCAGAAACACAGATATGTCTTCGATTTTAATTTCTCCTGGATTATAGAACATAGCTTGTAAGCTTTCTAGTTCGTCTAGCTGAATTTGAAGGTTTTGTAATAAATTATTTTCCGTTTCACCCATGTTTTATAAAATTTGTTGTTTACAAACTTAAGTAGAACCACGATTTCACGCATATGTCTGTTGAAAATTATGATATAACCTTATCTAGTGATTGCGTTTTCTAAACAAACTGGTTTATTTTAGTATTTTTTATCTAAACCTGTCTGGTATTAATTTTTGAATTAATTTATTCTGCGCACCCAGACAAGATTTTTTTCATAAAAAAGGTTATTAATTTCTTACTAGTTGCTACATCCGTCGATATAATTATCTCGCCCAAATTCGCTTAAGTTGGAGTTGCTATCCGCCAAACCCCAGCTCGTTTTATTGAAGAGATGATTTCGTAATTGTTAAGGCTGTTTGACACGTTGACATTTCCACTAATATAACCTTTAAGCATATATCGACTAGAGGGAGTATTTAAAGTAAAAAGGTCAGGATTAAGATACGTTTTTGATTGCTATTATATCATTCTATTATTTTTTAGATATCACCCCACATATAATTATTCCAACCAAATATTCGACCGACTTACGAATTTTTAAGCATGGTCCCAATTGGTTTGCGGTATCCCTGCAAGATGGAAATAGGATAGCGATTTTCGAAAAATCGGTAAATACACTGCAATACCGTAAAATTTTGTTGTCTTTCATCAATTTTAGGCGTTCAACCAATTATAACCGTGGTAATAATTGGTGACAACTTTGACGTATAATACATTGTTTAAATGTCAACATAACCGATTGGTAAATACCGTTTTAGAATTGGTTCTTCGCCTAAAATTGATGTTTGTTTTTTATAACAAAGTGGATACCTATGTACATACTTCTATTTCAATTGCTGTATTCCTTTTATGCTCCAGAACCGCCCAGAACGACACCATAAGTGTTCCTTTTACAATTTTTTGACAGTTTTTCATGTTGTAGAACCGTTCTTGACACTATTGACAGTTCAGAGAACGGTTCAGAACGGTTCTACAAGGTAAAAGGAATATACTAAATTTGGTTTCGTATTTTCACTTTAGTGAAAACCATCGAAAGCTATTGTTTGGCAACGGAGCGACAAACTTACTTCCAATGGTTTTTACTATCAGTAGTGGATTTTGAGGGGTTCTGAAACCACTCCTCTGCCAAGATTTTTTAAAAATGTCATTATATTATACAGGGTGTTTCTAAATTCACTAATAATATTTGAAGGTCGTAACAAAGTTATTAAAAGGAACTGTAACTTTTTTTAGAATGGGGTATTCAAAGAAATTTTAAATCAACACATAGAATATACCACAAACTTAGCTGTGTCATCTACCGGGGAGATGCCAATAATAGTGGTTGGCGAAAATCAAAAAGTTAGGGTTTTTCAATTTGATTTTGCAAATAAAAATCTAAGAAGTATTCAGACTTTAAAAGGAGACAAGCCCGAGCATGTTGTTATGTGGTAAGAATGATACAAAAATCTTGGTTATATTTATATTTGTGAAAATTAAATTATACAGGGTGTTTTTAAAGATAAAGAAATTTAAGACAATTTTTAATACATATATGATTTCTAAAGCAATCTGAATAATTGTTCCCTAAATATTCGCATATTTTTACGGAACACTGTAAATGTTTAAGGGAACAAGCCCACACTACCTATTTATCCGTAACCGAGATTTTGGGCAATAATTCGAAAAACGACAAAGACCAAATATCGAAAATAACAATATACACATGGTTGGGAAGACATTTTGATTTAAAACAGGAAATTCAGCTTTTCAATATTAAAAAACCGTACCATTTAACATACATGGATCATACTTTTTAGCTGCAGTAAAGTATAAACCACATGAAGGTATGTAAACATTTTACTTGGCATATACTGGGTGTCTCAGAGTTTACCGGTATAGAAACCAAACCGTCGACCATAGGCGATAAATGCATGGAATCCCTTCCACCAATTTGCTATGTACTCTCCTACAATTCACCTTTGCAACGAGCGCACGTATTTGAGCAGAACGAAATCAGGGACTGCCGCCGGCCCACCACTTCCACCTTTCGTTGAACGGCGGGACCAACAAAGCGTATTCTACCTCAAATATTTCCTATGCTTTTTATTTCCTATGGTCGGAGAGTTCGTTTCCACATCTGCATGCGTTCTTCCGAATTCGTTTAAAACACATGAAAATAATTTGACAAGTTCCGGTATTTTTCTACAAGCACATGTTTTACAAGAGTATCATTTAAAGGAGTCCTAACCAGTATTTACCATATTAAAAAAATTATTACTAAGTATTAAAGGTTATTTAAGAAAAGCCGATTCTTTAAGGGAACATATTTCTGTAACAACGCGGGGTGTACAAAAAATAAAATAATATGAACTTGTAATATTATTTTCATGTGTTCTATGTAAGTCCAGGAGATTACCCCATATTCTGGGCCATCCTGTATGTATATTTTCTTTTTATATTACTCTATCTTGTTTCGTTGCAAAATAATATTTCGATTGCTTTTAGATGAATTAAAATCTTATTCGGAAATTTTCAAATTCAATTTGCATTCTGCTAAATTCGAGATATATCAGCGTGTACTAACAAGCAGTTGCACCGATATAAAGTACTTCGCGTCAGAACTACACGGAGAAAGAGGCCATTTTTTAGTTGTGGTTCATTCAACGGAAAGAGGTAAACGTCTATCTGAATGTTTTTATCAACCACAGTTTCTTTAATAATATATTATTTTTAGATTCAAGTGAAACTGGTTTACAGGATACTCTAAGGTCTGTAATTTATAAGTATGAAGATCAGTATTTTATACCTTTTCAGAGCTTACAGACCGACGCTGTAGAGTGGCAACCAGTAGAGGTATTTTGGTTTGAAATAAAATCGGTCAATTCTTAAAAATTATTTTGACAATTTTTAGGATAACAAAGGTCACGCTGCATTACTTGCAGTAACAAAGTATGGCCTTAAAGGATTTCAATATGACGGATGGAACTTTTTTGAAAGTAATATTGCTTTTAATGAATATAACAATTTAAAGTACGAAGACATAACAGCTCTTCACACATATAACTATGAAGAAGAACAAATTTTAGGTACATACTTCAATAATTCTTAAAAGATTTCCTTTCCACAAAACAAATTCTATTTCTAACTTTTTTTTCTAGTTTTGGCTTGTGACCATTGCAAAAATACTACAAACGTTTTAAGAGTTAATTTTACTAATTTTAATTCAATGAAAGACTTACATTCAGAAGTACTTTCTTGGTGTACTGAGAGCCTTAGAGACCTTGAATTAATAGACTCTGATCTTGTAGCTGAACCATTAAGGGGAGATCTAAATGAGGTAACAAAAACACTCTTAAGGTCTTTTCCAGCAGCAGTTTACTGTTAAACGTATAAGCATGAGATAAAAATTATGGGCATGAGCCTGGCCGTTTTCAAACTATTGAAACGGTGCAATAAACTGCTGGTGAAACAAACCTTTAATCTAAACAGAGAAAATTGTAAGATTGTGAAAAAAAGTGTATCACAATAATGATCCGTTTTTACACATTTCTCACTTTCCAAAGATTTATTAAAGTTTGTTGTTGATTTTAGCAAATATCATTAGAAGAAGATCAGAAACGTCAACTTGCAGCTGCCCTAAGAAATTCCAATGAAATACTCGTTACTCTCGAAGATTTAGTAGATAATTCTCTTCAGTCTAATAAAGACCACACTTTCGACACTGATATCTATGCTGAAAACGTTATATTTAATGATAACGTCGACTCTAAATCGTTGGAAACTACTTCACTTAACGATATTAATATTGATAACTTACTAGAAGACGTTTTAGATATAAACGATGGTTTTGTTATTAACGATTTAGCTGAATTCAACGTTATATCATCAGAAAAATTGACAACTCCAAATATTATTAATAATGTACCCTTGGAATACTATGTTTTCCTGGATAACGATACTGCGATAGAAAATTTGGTAATTAGTGGAGATATAATTTTCAACAGCGGTGTTAATATTGAACAGAAACTTAACAACATTACAGTGAATAAGCAGCATGTGCTGCTTAAAACAGGAGATCAAGAATTTTCAAGAGATTTAAGAATAAATGATATTATAGTTCATAACTTAACAACAAATTATCTAAATGGAATAGATCTTAGTTCTCTAAAATCAACCACCAGTCGCCATTCTCAAGCAATATCACATATTGATACTTTAAAAGTTGATAATCTGACAATTGGTGGGCTTCTTAATAATGTTAGTATTCCAGCACTACTAAAACATGCTTTAAAAAAAGAAGGAGACCAGATTTTAGAAGAAACGTTTTCATTTGATTTATTAACTGTAAAAAGACTTAATGTGAGTGGCAAGATTTCCGGAAAAACAGTTCCAGAGGATTTTGTTATGATAGATTCTGGAGAATACACTGTAGATCAAGATGTTAACTTCTTAAGAGGTATTTTCTTACTGTTTAGTTGTTGTGTTGATTTTATTGTAATTTTTTTTTGCTGATCACAATCACAAAATTTGTGACATTTTTATATAATTTTTACGACTAAAAGTATAAGTGAGTAGCAAACAACATTTTTTCGATCTTAACGACAATCTATTCATTAAAAAAAAGCTCTGCCTTTCCTGAGAGAGAGAGCGCATAACCCGACTCTTGTAGCAGCAAAAACATTTTTTTCCGACATATTATAAAGCTTAGTTTATATTAATTTTTGGGCATTTCAGGATTCAAAGCGAATAAATTGGAGGTTCTTGACTCATTAAACAACATCACGGTCACAGAAGAAGGAGAACTAGATATTCTCCTCACAGATTCTCCTTATATCCAGATAATTCCTGGCAAAAAAATCTTTGAGAGCCTTACCATAACAAACCCAATAAAACTCCGAAATAAAATAAAAAATGACCAGATGGAGAGAATCAATCCTGTACTTATAGACAGCTATTCATACGAAATTGATGATGACGTTACTATCGAGGGGGTAACCGAAGTTGGGCGCTGGTTAAAAGTGGAAGATTTAAAAGGAAAAAACGGCCAAAGAAGCTTTAAAGATGTGTTAAGAAATGGAGTGAAAATTACAGTAAGTAAAATTAAAAAATGTACATTTAATTTATCAAATTTTATTGTATATCAAATATATATACTAAATACTAAAAATGTAAACAAAAAATTTCCAAATTTGGCCTACACAAAAACAAAATTAAACATTTTTGAAAACCTTGTCAATAGGTCTTATTATACTATAGTAGGGTAATAAGGCCTAGGATTATAACATACTTAAAAAAATAAAATAGATCTGGTACATTTGGTAATTTTGATTAACAATAATAGGAATGCCTTGCTTATACTTAAATTTTTAAAAATATCAGCTAGTTTCTTTTTCTAATGACTTTTTAACTTTAGTTTATTAGACCTTGCGTAACCTTTTAAAGTGATCATTAACGGTATGCTTATAAGTTTCTTTACCCTGATCGGATTTATAAACTTAGCTTTTATTCCTGATATTTTTAAAAGTGTTTTCGGTAATGGCTTAAACTGTATTCCAGCGATGCAAGCCTGTTAGTTAAAGCTATGGTTGATGATATTCTTGCGAAATTTATAGACCAAGCGTCGTACAATCTGGAGTAAAATCCTATTTCAGCAAACCTTATAATTCTGTTAAAAAAATCTGTTTTTCTTGTCCTCATTGAGTAGGGTTTTTGATAAAGTTTTATTCAACTTGATACATTTTTGAACCTTTAACTTCTAGCAGCTTTAAATGGGTTCACCGTTCCTCTGCTTACTCCAAGTCAGTTTTTAACCACAATAATGCTTATTTGGAAGACATTGTGGTTGTAATCACTAAAATAACAATAATTTAATTGGCACATAGTTCGAATTACTTATTTGATTTCCTAACGTTATAAAAAAACAAACATAAAATAATTTGATGTAAAAGGAGGAGGATAATAAGGCCTATGATAAAATATGGTAGGCCTTAATAGCCACGAACAACGTGTGTTATGAAAAATTAAATAAATCATGTTTGGACCATGATACATTGTTTAAACATTAAATGTCTTAAAAACAAATAATTGAAAAATGTACTGCAAATTTATATATGTATGTAGGAGAAATATTACAACATATATACTTACAATTAAGTTGAACAATTTTTTATTATTCGTGCCGCACTACTATCCCTCACTATAAATGGCGTCCCACTAGTGACAGCGAGCAAGCTAACTCGCGACAACAAGCCTAAATCACCATTTGTGGGTATTATCTACATGTGAATGTGGCCTTGAGGGATACCGATAATTTTGAATTAGATTTTTGTTAATGAAGCCTTATTACCCGACAGGCTTTATTAGCCGCACTCACCCTATTGGGCATGGTTTGTAATAACTTTTTTCAGGATAAAGAAATGCCGGTTCACCTTACATTTACAAAATCTATAGATCTGGATGACACAGTCGCTGATAGAGTCAATTTCCTTAATCCTCACGATTGGCTCTTGGTATCATCCGATTCACCTCAAATAGTGAAAGGTGAAAAAACAATATTGGGTGATCTTCATTTACAAGGTCAAGTTAGCGCTTTTAGATTGAATGATGTGGACGTTAATAAATTACAAAAAGATGTTTTAAGGATAAACGGTGATCAGGAGATTCAGGGTGTTTTGGAATTTGATCGACTAATTGCTAATAAGGGGTAAGTTGGAGCAGTACCCTATTTAAAAAATTCTATGCGACAACCAAGATGTATTTTTTAAACTTTTACTCTTTAGAATTACAGGTAACATCACATATTACGGAGAAAATCTATTAAATACAAAATTACAAACAAACGAAGATACAGAAGAAACACAAGAAGTTGCAATCAACGGAAATGTTATAGCCAACATAACAAGGACAAAACATTTGGAAGTCAAGGGTCAAATAAATTCACTTAATATTTCGGAAACAGTTAGAAATATAGTTCGGAAAGATGCAAAATATAAAGTATTTGGGCAAAAGATGTTTAAAGAATTACATGTTAAAGATTTAATCATTCGGGAAAAAGAATCTGACCTGATAAAGTTGTTAAGAGATGTAATGAATAACGAAGCTAACTTAAGGAACAATTTGGATTTGTTTAATGAAATAAAGGTTGAAAATATAAATTTTGCTTTAAACCTTAATAATATGACAAAAGAAAACTTCACAAATATGATGAATTTTAAGTCGGTTAGCGACGATATGACTACGGTAACATCAGATAGAGAATATGAGCAAATAACGGTGTTTGGAGAGGTGTATATTAATGATAATTTTATTAATGGAAAGAACTTGTCAAGCATTGAAAACGACACTGTGAAGGCAGACGAAAATTATGAATTCGAACATGTTAAATTTGGTATGTAGAAATGTTTGTTTAATGATTCTTACAATTTTAGCATTGTAAGAACAAGAACTCTTATAAACTCAACAACAAAAGTGAAGATAATAGGCTTTTTACATGTTTTTTTTATATTAATTAAATAATAATAAGTCCTTTAATCTACTTTCGTAGGAGAAGCAATTTTTGTAGAACAATCACTTCAATTAGAAGGAAACATAGAAAATTTAGACCTTAACAATATAGTCGATCCTGACTCAAAAGACATCATGGAAATTAAAGACAAGATTTTTAATCAACACCTATTTATTAACGACACTTTAAACATCGAAAACACTTTAAATGGAGTCGATATAAAGAAATTTTGCGATTTTTCTCGTGCAAGTAGTGAGCTAAAGACACTTAAAATTGAAGGTAATATATTAGTTAAACAAATAAGTGTATTTTGTGTAACATCAATGTTTTCAGGGGATGTTATGTTTGTGAAAGGACCAAAAGTTTTAAATATTAACGGACTTAATGTCAAAGATCTCATGGAGAATTTGTGGTTTGTTGATCATGAAGTAAATATCTCAGGAACTGTTCGGCTTCCAAATGCTACATTTATTAGTTCCATTGATGTAAAGGTAATTTTTTTCTACAAATTTTTTTCACATAATATTTGTGTTATATCTTTCTAGGAATTTATAGATGAGAACAACCTTAAACTTCTATATGAAAACTACTTCAGTAAATCTAAAGACCAGACGATTGCTTCAACACTCTCTTTTGATGACATAACTCTTGTAAATATTTCTACTCCAAAATTATTTACTAAAGGTCCTATAAATGGAATTATACTGGATGACCTTTTAAAAACGATGCTTCTACAAAACGTAACTCAAGTTTTTGAGAGTCCTGTATATTTTGAGGAAGTTTATGTTGACGGTAAAAACTTTAAGATATTTTTTTACATTTTTAATTCTTAAAATAGTGGTAATTATTGGGTTAATAAGGGGTGTTCTCTAGACAGGGCCAAAAAAGACAAACAATTTTTTTAACGGTACTGTAAAAATATTGTTTATGACGACAACCCATATAACATTTTTTGCTGGCGTTGTACATTTAATTTTACTGGCATTGCCAACACTCTTTAATAGCAAGGCAATGGCAAAAAGGTATCAAAAAGACGCGAAAGTTGGCAATTGGCCGTTATTAGGCCACGTGTTGCAGATAAAGTGATGGCATCCGTCATTAATAAGTTATTGGCAAAAACATGCGTTTAAGATGATGGCATCCATCATTAATAAGTTATTGGCAAAAAGATAACAAAAAGCAGCAAGCTGACGCCTTATTGACGAAAATTGTCGCATATACTTTTTTAAAAGCTAAAATGATGCGAAATTTTATTTGAAAATTAAAATAGGAAAAAACTCCTTACTGCATGCAATTTCCTTGCAATACAAAGTACCATCTCTCGGAACACTATCCAACTTGGAGATGCAGATTTTTACACTAGCCGAAGATATTTCTTTCAAAGCTAAGTGAGATCACCTACCGCAGACCGCTCTCGATTTATTTTTGTCTAATGGGTACGGTTTAGACGATAAAAAGCGAAGATATTGCAGAAACGTAGTAGTTTATTGTCCATTACGCCATCTATCGGTATGTCAAAAAAACTATTAAATATATATAATATTTTTATTAACACATCTTTAAAACTTTTAATAAAATTTTATACAAAATGTTTACAGCTCCTAACAGTCTACTTGAATATCTTGCCTTCTCGACTAGCCATCACCAATTATTCACACAACACACACTTATTAGGTAATGAATACATTTAATTATGTCTATTAAAAAACTCTTTTTTTTAAAGAAACTAAAATGCTAGAAAACCACGTAGAAAACAAATGCACAAAACGGTCACCTTCAGTCGAAATTAACGTAGCTAATTTTACCATCATTTTATTTTTATTCGCTCCAAAATACATAATAAACATTTTGTTTGACCTAATTTTTATTTGCATGATTTTTAACAATAAAATGTTATGAAAAGGCCATTTCCTTTAAATTATGTAAAAAAACATAAAATAATGTTGTTTAGCTGCCATTAAAAATAAAACAGATCAAAAATATTGCTTTAATGTTAGTTAAATACCAATGTTAATAATATGGTTTAAAAAGTATGAATATGCGTTGAAGGTTTGCCTTCAAAAATCCAATATTTATTTGCCTGCAACAAAAACGCGTGCTTTATTTAATCAGGATTGGTATGCCGCCATTTTTGTATGCTTGCCGGCAATTCGCCTGCATGTAAAATTTATTGGCAATTGAGTGTTTATTTAGGGTTAACTTTTTAATGCGTATAAGATGTTGGCATAATATTGTCACCAATTGCCAATGCTTTACCATCAATGCCAATATGAAAAATGTACATTGCCGGCAAATAGTGTTTGCTGGGGTGCTAACATTGATTTTTTATTGATCTTATAAATCTATTTCTTACAGTTCTTAATGAGGAAACATCTTACTCTGTAAACGGCTTAAATATTGAAACAGACGTTATGCTTTATGATGCCAAAAATATTGTAACTGGCCGCAAAATCGTAAATGATCTTGACGTAAACTTAATAAAACTAAATCGTAATATTAAAATTCAAGACGTAGATGTCCTAGAATGGTTGGGTAATGCTCTTTTGACTAAAGGTACCTTCCAGGTCACAGGAAAAAAGATTTTAAAAATGCTACTTTTAAACAAGGTTTAAGGTAAGTTAAGTGATTTTATTTATATTGTGACGTAAATTTTTGAAATATACATATAGGGCCATTTTTTACGTCACGCGGGCAGATGTACCATATGGAAATATCTTCTTGGGACAATGAGACCGGTGGACCATCAAAACTAACTTTGCATTTTTTAAAACCAACTTAACTTATTTGACTAACTTAATTTAGTACGGGCATACCCCCACTAGGGGTAGCCCGTAGGGAGCTTAACTAAAACTTTAACTTTTTTCTGAACTTCACTGTTACTACCTTATTCTTATCTGATAAAAATCCCTTTTAATTTCTTTCTCTTTTCTTTAAATATCAAATTTTCCAGTGTTTGTTTTGCATTTCTACGCTACCCAGTTTGTTTAATGTTTTTATTTTATTATTATAAAAGTAACCTAGAAAATTGTTTAATTTATACTTTTAAGACCTTGACACCTCACGTATATTTTTATGTAGCAAATTTCCCAATGTTAAGTAAACTAATTAAAATGTATACTTATTTTAAAATTCCCAAAAATGTATATTTTTAAAATTCCCAAAATGTATACTTTTTTATACAAGGTGTTCACAATATTATTTGTATAAAGTGAGTTTTTCTTTTAGCTTACGTGGGAAATTAAATGACCAGGAATTTAACGAAAAACTATTATGCTAGTAGATACTCCTCAAAATATTACTGGAAAAAAGAATTTTGTTTTAAATGATAAAGATATTACCAAATTTAAAATCTTGAAAACTAATGGAATGGTTAATGGCATGCATTTTGAAGATTTTATGAAATCTCAAGTAAGCCATTAGTACTTTTTATACAGGGTGTTCATTCGAAACGAGACACATTTGAGAAAATCGCCGAAACACGTCAAGATATTTATTAAGGGGGAACGTTTTTACAAAAATTGGACAGCGCCCCTTTAACCCATAACAACCAGGGCCACCACCCCAAAATTCTTAAATGAGAAGACGGGCCGAGTGATACATTATTTTAAAGCTCCTGACGAGTACTTTATAACCCGAGAATATGAAGTCAATATCTTCACCTATTACAAAATGGCGGTACTTAAAAATTACCTTAATACCTGATTTGGATGGCCATATTTCCGAAACTAATAAAGTTAGATGTACCTAATGTGGTGTTTTCTCTCTTTTAAAGGTCTTTTAATGGTGATACTGGTAGTAATATACAGGGTAGAAGAAAAAGTACATATTTTTTTATTTAAGAACCCTGTATATCATTTTACCATTAAAAGATCTTTAAATGAGCTTTAAGAAAATACCATATTAAGTACATCTAACTTTATTAGTTTCGGAAATATGACCATCCAAATCAGGTATTTAGGTAATTTTTAAAGTACCGCCATTTTGTAATGGGTGAAGATATTGACTTCATATTCTAGGGTTATAAAGTACTCGTCAGGAGCTTTAAAATGATGTATCACTCGACCCGCCTTCTTATTTAAGAATTTTGGGGTGATGGCCCTGGTTGTTAAGGGGTTAAAGGGGCGCCGTCCAATTTTTGTAAAAACGTTCCCCCTCAATAAATATCTTGACGTGTTTCGGCGATTTTCTCAAATGTGTCTCGTTTCGAAGATAACTTGAGTGGAAAGTTTTCAAATGAACACCCAGTATAGATTTGAATAAGAATTTTTTAAATTTTACCTCATTTTAGAAATATTTTTAAAACTATTGGAAACTACTAGTGCGCTTATTATTGAGTAATAAAATGCAAAAATAATAACTTTTGAGAGGTTTTAATTTAAAAAACATATTTTTAAAGTGTTTGATACCGTAGAGTATTATGCTGCTTCTGGTCTATCGTAGGATGCTTGATTTAAAGATACAAAGGCTACATTATAATAATATTTTTTTCCAGTCTAAGAAAAATCAAAACAATGTGATAAATTCTGAAATAGTATTTAATAATAGTGTGGTGGTTAAGAATATCAACGTTGATGTTATGTATGACGATGTTAACGTCACAGAACTATTGGCGAACATTACAAAAATTGGAACTTTGGAACATCTTCAACAAAAATATAGAAATCTCTTGGACATGAGCATAGCAATTGAAAATTCAGTAAAAAGTATGTTTAGTAGAATATTAAATCGTTAAGAACATACCTATAAAATACACTTCTCACGAAAGTATCGCATATGGTCAATTTTTTCGATAAGCTTTAATAACCTTCTTTTTCCACAACCAATCCCATTCATAGTTATGCTGACGATAGTACCCTTCACTCCACTTTTCAGGTTCCCAAACCAATCTCTCAACCCGACTTGGAAAGCAAACGCAGGGCATTTTGCACCTCTTAAAATAACAGACGTTTTTGGCCTCCCTATGGTTATCGTTATTAAACATAACGATTACGACAGCAGTTTTAGACAGAGATTTTGCAGCCTCTTTTAAGAAATTTATCTTGCGTCTGCGCTTTCGACACATAACCTTATTTTTGCCTGTGGTTCACCGATTTTAAAGTTAACGAAAATCCGTATTTACTTTTATTCTTCATAAGATATAAATTGATATTTAAATATATGCAAACACTTCTGTTGATTTCGTTTTTAAAGTAGATGCAAACAATACAGTATAAGCAAAACCCAAAAAGTAAAGGTTAGGTTTAGTAGTAGAATAAAAAGCAAGTTGATGCCAGATTGTAACATCTAAATTAATTACTGATTTAGAATATCCGTAAAAGTGCAAGTCCGTTTTAATTTCTTAACACTATTTGATTTTTACTACTGCTATAAATTTTTCGCTAATTAGAGCCTATGTATAAATGATATTTTAATTAATACGGCATGAAAATTTTAACCTTTTAAATAATTGATATTAAAATTTCTACAATCCGGCAACCACGCAGTTTAACAATAACGATAACGATAAGCTCTTCGGTATTCATCCGTAATTAAAGGAGTCCGGTATGGTTAATAACGATAACGGATCATGTTTGCGTTACTGCGCAGTCTCAGAATAACGTTAACCACAACGGAATTGCAAAATAAGGGTGTATGATGTACTTTTGAAAAGAAGTAATCTAATTTGTGAATAAATTGTATCCTTACTCGTTTCTAATATTTAATAATTACAAATTTGATTACTCCCATTCAACAGCACATCATACAGGGCACTTAAAACTATTTTTTTTTTTAACTTTTAATCCGCCTATAAGATTTATTGCTTACAGTAAATAACAACTGTTACGCCAAAATTATAGCTTCGCCTTTTTTAAAACATGTTTTTTTCTAATTGTTTTGATAACTTAATTATTAAAAGTGATTTGGCCATTTAAATTAGAGCATCTTTGCATTGAAACTTATGAAAAAATCGAGCATATGCGATTTTTTTTTGGGGATTGTATATATTATCTGACTTCTCTACATATAATTTATTTCTTTTTAGATCAGGCATCTTTATTTAAATATTTTAAAGAAGTTATGTATTTGGATGACGTATATGAGGTATTTGGTCTCAAATGTAAAGACGAAATCTTCGGGCTTCTCGCCTATTCTTTTGAAAATGGCACAAAATATATTTAGAACTTATGAATGGAACGAGTATACAAAAGAATTTGTGCTTAAAGGTAACACTTAACAAACTTTAAAACTCAAAGCTACATAATGAAATGAAATTGTTGTCATAGAAATATGTTATTTATTTTTTTAGGGGAAAACATAGAGTCGTATTCAAGACCTAATTATATTGAACAAATTTCTATAAATGGTTATGATTATATTTACATTGAACACCCTACCAATCATTATGTGGAGCACACTATTCGTAAGTAGTAACTGGAATAAGGTCAGGATAATAGAAAAAGTAACAGTTATACAGAGAGTTTTCATTTTATATCCTATGCCAGAATATACAGGGTATTTCCTAACAATGGTACAAAACATAAGGGGGTGATTTCTTACCAACAACAAACAACTTTGAGTTCCTATAAATATATGTCCGGTCTTGCCTTCATTTATGAAAATATGGCGTTAAGGTTTTCACAAGAGTGGGTATTTTAAATAAATTAAAGAGTTATTTTAACTAGTTGAGCAATTTTTCACATGATCGGTTATAGCTCCTCAAAAATAAGTCTTAATGGCTTATAACGCATACTGATGGATTAGCAATGTATCCCTTATTAATAGTGTCCATAGTAATTTCTTTCTAATAAGTCGAATTTAGGAGCTACATCTATTTTAATGTAGATAGTCAAGTATGCCCAACGTACCCCATAGGTGAGGTAAGTTGAGCAAGGGTATGGGGCTAGTGGAGCACTTAGAAAGTATAGTCAAATCATGAAGCTTGAATGTTAGATACAGTTTACAATAAAAATACATTTTGACTATTTGCTTTTTATATTTATAATCTTATAGTGACAAAACAACAAATCTCATTAATAAAACAGCAACAGTACCTAGCTTAGCTTAACTATTGAATTTAATACCTAACAATTTATCTTCGTTTTTAAACTTTTTAAGCAGTTTTATTTTGCTTCTCTTGTACTGTCTTCTGTATCTGTTAAAATTGCAGCTTTTCTCTATCTTCTGTTTGATTTGACTAATTTTCTTGGACCAGCCTTTGGGTATGGTCGAACTATTTTCAGAGAAAACTTATAAGTTAGATAGGTCAGCTCGTTTTCTTTGTTGCTTGTACAAAGTTCGGGTTGCAGCCTCTTTTAAATCCTAAGGAGAGTCTAGTAGTCTTACTGTTATAAGTCCGTATCCTAAAAAATAAAAAAAACATTCTTATACTTAAAACCGTGGGGTTAGTTGGGCAACTGTAGCTCAACTAACCCCAACCTGAAATTTTAAAGGAAAAGTAAATTTATTAGAAACCGGTTAAATTATATTCAAAATCTTTATACATATTAAAACTCAATAAATTTACTTAAGATTAACACTTACCTAATTGAGAACGGAATACATTTAACTATCACAGATAAAATTTTTCGGCTTGCAATTATTTTACTTTTTAATCACAAAATAAACAATGCGCACGGATACTTTTCTCGATCGCCGCGTCACCACTAGTGGTCGCACAATGAGTTCCCCTCGCGCAACCCCTTCTTTATGCTATTTGATGCTTTCGCGTGCGGTCGATAGTTTTTGAGATATTTTGATTGCCCAACTTACCTCTAGCTATTTATGTATCAAGGGCGTTACTAGGACTATAATGCCCTGAAGGTCGAAATCGCTAGATTTCGACCTGATGGGCATTATAGTCCAGTAAAGCCGTGGTGCATACAATGCTTTATGTTTTACCCAAAAAAGAGTTTTCAATGACTAATTACATTATTTATTCGCAATATAAAAAATAAGTTGCACCTGTACCTGTATACGTAAGTAGATAATGACTGGTGTTAAGTTTGACTTTGATGTTTTCTATCAGTTAGTCAGTTGGCATTTTTATTTAACGATTTGCTCAAAATGGAAGAAATTCCACAAAATATAAGAGAAAAGGCCATAAAAGCGACCGAAAATCTTTTGCCAGTTAAATCAAGGCAACAGTATGATCGGGAGTATGGCATATTTGGTATTTGGAAAGATGCGAACGCAATTCTTCAAATAACCGAAACCGTTTTAATGGCATATTTTCAGGAACTGGTAAGTTATTGATTTTATTTTAATACATATGTTTGTATAAACTTGATCTTTATTGTGGGAGAAATAAAATTGGATAAGCAATAAAATTTCCATATTAGCGCATTAGGGCATTATAAAGCGGGCATTATCATAATACCACGCTTATAATGCCCTAAATATGATAAGCAGGTATTATTGCTACCATAGCATATTCCGTTCTAAGGTATTACATTTTGGCCAGCTAGTTCGACTGATGAACTCCACAACATTTGAGCCAGTGGCACAATTCAGAGAAGAGAACACGCGACAAAGAAAATCTTTAACTTCTTTTTTGTTCTTCCAGGGTTGGATCAGCCACGTGTTTGGGATTTATAGATGTTGAGATGTCTGGAATGCAAATTTTCTGTGAGGAAACTGGAAGTCATGAATATTACTGGTTTACGGGCGATTAACATGGAACGGAGTATATAAGTGTATGTGAGCATAACTTCGTTTACCACAATAAAAATCCACATTATTTCGCAAATGGGCACAACACAAAAACTCATTTTTCCAATAATACTACTTTTTTGGACTTCCATTGTTTTTACTTTTTAACTGATACACGACGTTTTCGGATGGTGTTTATTGCCAACCGTTTTCAAGTGATAACATACAGCATAACAAAAATCATGTTTAAGATATATTGGATTGGGGCTGCCAAAATCTCGCGTCCTTTTTAATGCCAATCCAAACCACTATCCACATGTTCCCTGTCGCGAAAAGAGTCATCAAATACTCATCCTTTACTTATGAGCGGTCAAGTTTTGTAAAGCACATTTACAGTTACATTTGAAAGTAACCTTAACAACTCATAGATTCGTATCCCTCCTATCAACAGAAGAAGACTTCAAAACA
The DNA here is from genome assembly GCA_014170235.1 of Listronotus bonariensis. Taxonomy (NCBI): domain Eukaryota; kingdom Metazoa; phylum Arthropoda; class Insecta; order Coleoptera; family Curculionidae; genus Listronotus; species Listronotus bonariensis. Next base: position 68,475 of record JACEGR010004190.1, read on the forward strand.
TTTATCATCCGAGACAGCAGCGTAGTAGCTGACGTTCTTCTAAAAGAATGGCCAGCATCACCGACGCTTAAAAACTTCGCAATTCTTTAGGGTACATTTGCCAGTGTGCTTCCAACTTTCATCATATTCTCGTAGAAATTCGACATAGCAACCGGTTCATCGTTGGTTACCACAGTTTCTTGCTTTGACTCCACTATTTCATTATAGTCATCATTTACTTGCCATCACTTATTGCTGCAATGGCTGGCTACTGCTGGGTACTTTGATCAGGCGTTGCTACTATATTCTTCTTTTACTTGATCTTCATAACTCATCGTTTTTCCTTTTAATAAAAGCAACTAGTTTCTTGAACTCCGGAAATATCTTGATTTTTGTTTGCGGAAGATTGTTAGCTTGAGCATGGAATATACAGACCAGAGGGTTGGTGGTGATAAAGACTCGAGATTTTTCTTGAAAATACGCCAACATCATTCTCGTCAATCCGCCCCACATTTTTGTCAGCAAGCCATTCAGAGAAACGATTTATATGTTTGATGGTACTCTCTCTTTAGATTTGTCTGGCAGAAGTGAGGCACACGCAAGGTCAGCTGCCTTTTTTGGATGCCATTTTCATATTCATTTAACATTTTAAAATGGGAATGGATTTATAACTAAATTAACAATAATTCAAATATCTTTTGACAAGTGCTGATGACGAGACAATGTCAACAATAAATGTGTTTGCTATGGATTAATTTTAACAGGTAAAATTTCAAAATCTCTGATATTTCTATTAAAACATAATTTATACACTTTCTATGTGTCACAATCCGACCTCCCTTGGAATATTGTTCTCATATCTGGTGCATGGCGTCTTCCACAACTCTTAGCATTCTTGATTCCATCCAAGAAGAGCTGTTCAGTCTCATTAATATTAAGCTGCCTGTAGCTTCCCTCGCTTGCCATCGTCGGGCTGTGGAGGATTTATCGCTTATGCAGGTGCCTGCATGACGGCCTATGCTTTAGATCTGTCCAGTATAATTTCTCCATTTACGGTTCCCAACAGAAACTCGTGGTGCCGCACGTATGCATCCCCCAAATCTTCAAGTATTTAGAGTCCCGTGTCAACAAACTCCCTCTTACCTCGCTTAAGACGCCCACGGTACGTTAGTATTTGGGCTTTTAGCCTTCGTGGATTGACTCCAAAGATAAAAAAGAGATAAATGGGTTTAAAGCTATGTATAAAAAATGCTTAGGTTTGCGTGGACAAAGATTGCCTTTATAAGTTAATATGTTTTCTGCCGGTACTGCTGAAAAAAAAGGTATATTTTTCTGTTTACCTGCTCGTAGTCCAAACCTCTTTTGAGTTGTGCCTTTTGCAGCCACAAGCGAGTTTACCATTTTGAAATATCATGGACTAGTTTTCTGATGTCGACGTAAAGATGTTATTTACATTTTTCAGGCAACCAGTGTACGTTACACAAGACTTCTTGTACCTCTTTTTGGCTAGAGAAGGTTATTTATTTAAGGAACCTTCCATTGTGGTTTTAGAAAATTACATCGGATCACCCGAGATTCATCAAAAAAACAAACTATTTTGAAGGAACTGACCTGAATGGTAATTCGAGTTAAGAATCTAGTGAAATATTTTTAAAATATTTTTACTTTATTCGGTTCTGTTATATGATATTAGTATCCGACCGAAATTTTGCTTTCAGTTTTGGCCGAAACTTTTACCGAAACCGAAACCATATATTTTATCCGTGTCCACGTGAGTTTCGATTTTGGCAATGGCCGAAATTTCGGTTTCGGTTTGTTGTAGTTGCCGAAACCAAACTCACCTAGTCAGGTCAGAGACAACAATGAGACGAGCAACTAAATGTAAACAAATTCATCCGAGAGAGAGATAGCTGCTGGGCCTCTCTCCTTGTCTGTCTTCAAGGAAGGCAAACGCAGATGGCGCGTGAGTCGACTTTATCGTTTGCCCGCCAAATTCAAATTTTAGTAGCTGTGCATACTTTTGCCCTTAATGTTAGGTACTTGTTTTTGTTTCCGATTAATATAAAATATTGGGGTTTAGTTCAATAATTACACACACCTTAATTAAAAATGTCATTTATTTGGTTTTTATAAAGATTTTTTCTTACAGATAACCATGTCAATATTACCTTAAATTATCTGTTGAAAAGCACAAATTTAATATATACACTGTGATCACTAATAAAAGTCAATATTCAAAAGTCCAATTAAAGGTAGAAAACCACGAAACACACAATAAATCACAGAAAATGTAAACAAACTGTCCAAACAAATCGGCCATTGAAAAATATCAAAAACACAAATATCGATTAACATTTCGGCGTGACTGCCTGCGCAACGTTGTCACAGTTAAAAATATTCGATTCATGGTATATTTTCTTTCTCTTAATTAGATGTGAGCCAAAAAAGTGACATTAAAGTTTACATGCAGAAATTGTAAACAACTTGGCAACCAGGGCAAAGCGATGATTGCTCCATCTACGATAGCCTGCCATGATGAAAGACAAAGACATATTTACTGGAACTTGCGTTAAACCAGAAAGAGATAAATACAATGGACAAATTGTTGGGACCAGTCATTTATTTGGTTTTATGAAGATTTTTCTTACAGACAACCATGTCAATATTACCTTAAATTATCTGTTGAAAAGCACAAATTTAATATATACACTGTGATCACTAATAAAAGTCAATATTCAAAGTCCAATTAAGGTAAAAAACCACGAAACACACAATAAATCACAGAAAATGTAAACAAACTGTCCAAACAAATCGGCCATTGAAAAATATCAAACACAAATATCGATTAACATTTCGGCGTGACTGCCTGCGGCAACGTTGTCAAGTTAAAAATATTCGATTCATGGTATATTTTCTTTCTCTTAATTAGATGTGAGCCAAAAAAGGACATTAAAGTTTACATGCAGAAATTGTAAACAACTTGGCAACCAGAGGCAAAGCGATGATTGCTCCATCTACGATAGTCTGCCATGATGAAAGACAAAGACATATTTATTGGAACTTGCGTTAAACCAGAAAGAGATAAATACAATGGACAAATTGTTAGGACCAGTTACTCGTCTCATTCTTGTCTCTGGTCAGGTATAAATAATATATATTGCAATACAACGCGATGATGGAGACACGACATTTCCGGACATGGCCGCCAGGGTCCGCCAGAGCGTTGCCGTGAGAAACGAAGTTAGGCGAGGCGCACGACAACTTCAAAGATGATTTCGGTAAAAGTTTCAAGCGAGAAACGAAACCAGAAATTTCGGTCGGACACTATATTATATTATTTTTATATTTTTATTAGGTTTGGCAACTGCCTTGAGTTGGTAATATGCCTTATGTAGCGTTTCTTTTGGACCACAGGAAGCTACAATAAACAAAGGCAGAATTTTAGTGATCAGAAAGTAAGTTGATATCTCTCTCATTATCTATCTTTTCTTCCAAAGGGTATTAATATAAAATATTGGGGTTTAGTTCAATAATTACACACCTTATTAAATGTCATTTATTTAGATTTTATAAAGATTTTTCTTACAGATAGCCATGTCAGCATTATCTGTTGAAAACAAATTTAACCATACTGTGATCACTAATAAAAGAGTCAATATTCCCAAAGGTCCCAATTAAAGGTATTAAACCACGAAGCACACAATAAATGCTGAAAATGTGAAACAAACTGTCCAAACAAATCGGCCATTGAAAAATATCAAACACAAATATCGAATAACATTTCAGCGTGACTGCCTGCGGCAACGTTTGTCAAGTTAAAAATATTCAGTTCATGATGTATTTCTTTCTCTTAATTAGATGTGGGCCAAAAGGGACATTAAAGTTTACATGCAGAAATTGTAAACAACTTGGCAACCAGGGCAAAGCGATGATTGCTCCATCTACGATATCCTGCCATGATGAAAGACAAAGACATATTTATTGGAACTTGCGTTAAACCAGAATGAATAAATATGATGGAGTTGCAGGATTTAAGAGAAAAAATCTGAAAGAGGTCTGCTTTACCTCCCAGATCAAGGATTCGAATTATTCAAGATGGAAAATTTGTGGTAGCCTTACAGGATGATGAGGCACTGGGTATTTTGAGATCTGTGGTCAAAAGGACCAGTATAAATTAGAATAGAAAAAAATTAAAGAGGAAACATAAAATGTTTTTATTGTTGTGTTTTTGTCGTATACTATATGTTTATTTTTATACCTTTTTATAGTTTTGTTTAAAAATATATTATTTGTGTACATTTAGAAAAAAATAAAAATACAAATGCGTTACCTATAGAATTTTGTATTAATATCCTTTATTAATGTATTTTTTATTAGCAACAGAGGTGTATTTAAAAAAAATATTCAAACAATTTGGGTATACAGTGTTAATAAAAACTTGCACACTTTATAACTAACAATAACTTTTATTTGTTAAGCCTTTTTCTTTTTATTTTTAAGGACTGTGTTAGATGATTTTAAGTTTGCCAATTTTGGTCAAACAGATTTAGACTGGACTGGACTTGCAGGACTTTTTTTTTAATCTTTGGACAAACCACGAGGGCTTAAAGCCTAAATAATAACTAACTAAATTCCACAATCTAGAAACTCTAGGGATAAAAGAACGAACAAAGTGGGAAGTTCGGGGCCTGTCCAGTTGGACCGTATAGGGATGCATACGCGCGGAACCACGAGGTTTCTCTGTTGGGAACCGTGAGTGGAGGAACTATACTGGACAATTCTTCAGAGCAGAAGCCATGGAAGTACCTATAAAAAAGCGATAAATCCCCCCACAGCCCGACGATGGGCGAGAGAGGGAAGCCTTTCTGTAAGTGAAGGATCATTAATGAGACGAATAGCTCTTCTTTGAATAGAATCAAGAATGCTTAGGGTTGTGGGGACGCCATGCCCCAGATATGAGAACAATATTCCAAGGAGGTCGGATTTGGGACACATATAAAGTGTATAAATTAGAAGCGGAAAAATACTTTTTGGCTCGAAGGAGAAATCAAAGCTTTTGAAGCTGCCGTGGCTATAGATACAATGTGTTTATGCCAGTTAAGGTTACTTTCAAATGTGACGCCCACAAGATTAAAGGTGTCTTTGCTCTGTAAAACTTGGCCGCTCATAAGTAGAGGATGGTATTTGATGACTCTTTTCGCGACAAGGAACATGATTGTGTTTTGGATGCATTAAAATGGACGAGATTTTTGGCGCCCCAATCCAATATTAAATTAAGATCCTGCGAAAGAGATATCTGCATCGCTCTGCGTTTGTTTTCCAAGTCAGGTTTAGTGATGGGTTTAGGAACCTGAAAACTGGAGTGAAGGGTACTATCGTCGGCGAAACTATGAATGGAATTAGTTGTGGACGAGAGAAGGTCGTTGATGTGAAGAAGAAACAATGTTGGTGCCAGAACTGAGCCCTGAGGGACTCCAGCATTTACTTGGTGAAAGCTTGAAGAATGGCCGTCCACAATAACTGATATACGTCGATCAGATAGATAACTAGAGAGCCAAGTACAGAGTTTGGTTGAAAGACCATAGGAGGGAAGTTTATTAAGAAGTGCGGCATGCCAGACCTGGTCAAAAGCTTTGGATATATCAAGAGCAACGATCTGGGACTCACCTAGAAACTCAAGAGACTTATTCCAACAGTGTGATACGAAGGAAAGAAGATCTGCTGTAGATCTTTTGTGGCGAAATCCATACTGCCTGTCATGCAAAATTTTGTGTTTTTCTAAGTACTTAAGAATTTGTGAATTAATTAATTTTTCCATTACTTTACAAGAACTGAGAAGAATTGAAATTGGTCTATAGTTAGATGGAAGAGATTTAGATCCTTTCTTGGGAATAGGTTGAACACGTGCAGCTTTCCAGCTCTCCGGAAAGATACCTGTGTCGTAAGAAATTCGAAAGAGCCGAGTTAAGATTGGTGCAAGTTCTGGAGCACATTTTTTAAAACGATTGCTGGTATGCCATCCAGCCCAGACGATTTCTTAGGTGTTAAGGGAAGAAAGGATACGCTTAATGTGTTTTACTTTAAAAATAATATCGGGCATTTTATGAGGAACTGGGGTAACCGCTGGAATTGAATGATTTACGGGAGGGTCAAGGGTTGAATTGGCAGCAAATTGTTTGGCAAATAGTTCTGCCTTTCCTTTAGCGGTAGAAATAATTTCATCTTCCAAAGTTAGTGGTGGGAAAGAACTGGTTTTCTAAAATACTGTTTTACTCGTTGCAAAATAAATCGGATTTAGCTACAATTGAGCTAATACGTTTTCTTGTAGACAAACTATGGAAAATTATTCAGTAAAAGCGAATTTGTCCACAATTTAGGATTCAAAATTTATGAATATTCTTAATAAATTGCGCCCCATAAAGCATGCATTTCTCAGTTTTAAAGGGAACTTTTTAGTGTGCTTCGAAATACAAAATTTAAAGTTACCATGGTTCCTGAGTTGGATGGTGACATAACTTAACAATAAATTAATTATAATTAATTGTGGATAATTCTATTTCTTTTCATTTGGAAAAAGTCGTAAGTCGGTCCTGTGTAAATCATTTGAACGAAATTTACAAACCTAGAGAAAACACATCTACCTATAAGCCCTTTAAAAATAAAAGACTAGGCATAAACAAGATAAAAGTTCATCATTAGTTAAAAGTGTGCAATAATTTGTCCCACACTGTATAGATACATGCTTAGCTGTTCTATATGAATGGTCTTTCTACTGTGTTGCATATCAGACAAATTTTAAACACACAACCCAGTAAAACCACAAGTCTTATTAAAAATCATATATTTCCCACCAATTATCTTAAACTTAAATCAAATATTCTATAAAAATAAATAAAATATTTTTACATCGAGCACTGTATTTTTACAACCAAATTGGTCAAAATAAAAATAGTAAAATCAAACAATAATTGAAGCAGTGTTAATCAAAATGGCAGAAAAACTTGTTTTTTAAAACCTATTAAAAATACAGGGTGTCCGGGAAAATGTGGGAAATCTCTCGCACACGTATGGAACAGATGAAAATAACACGACAAGTTCCTATAAAATTTTTCCGTTTAAGCCCCCCTGCGGAGATATGATCCCCTAAAGGGGCAGCTAAGAAATCGATTTTTCGTGAATAACTTTTAAAGCGCTCTGTATAATTTGATAATATTTTAGTACGATGCATACTAGTAAAGACCTCTTAAAATAGTGCCCTTGAAACTTATGTCGCTTCTTTAGTTTGCCAGGGACGGACTAGTTTTCGCACATTATTGATAATATTTTTACGCCCTGTATGGTGAAGACACAAAAAATATGTTTTTGGGTAGTTTAAACCTTTTGCTAAAAAAGGTACTCTTGTTTGACATCGATAAAATGAGCCGTTTTCGAGTAAAAAATTATTTTAACAATAAGAGTTTAATTTTGTCTAATAATGCAGGACTTCAATACTGAATCAAAAATTTACAAGATTACATCGAAAATAAAATATTGTATTATCAAACAAAATATAAACTCTTATTGTTAAAATAATTTTTACTCGAAAACGGCTCATTTTATCGATGTCAAACAAGAGTACCTTTTTTAGCAAAGGTTTAAACTACCCAAAAACATATTTTTTGTGTCTTCACCATACAGGGCGTAAAAAATATTATCAATAATGTGCGAAAACTAGTCCGTCCCTGGCAAACTAAAGAAGCGACATAAGTTTCAAGGGCACTATTTTAAGAGGTCTTTACTAGTATGCATCGTACTAAAATATTATCAAATTATACAGAGCGCTTTAAAAGTTATTCACGAAAAATCGATTTCTAGCTGCCCCTTTAGGGGATCATATCTCCGCAGGGGCTTAAACGGAAAAAATTTTATAGGAACTTGTCGTGTTATTTTCCTAAAGAACGAAAAATTGGTGATCCTAGGTTTATAAGTAGGTTTTTTTGTTTCAAAATTATTTAAAGGATCGTCTGTTGTTAAATGTATTATACATTCGTTTATAACTAACACCCCGTATATGGTTCTTAAGATTTTTCTTTTGAAAACTAGTTTTTTTTTAATAAAATGTATAAAAATAAATATGTTCTCAGATATTATTTACTTTTTGCCTCTTACTGTGCTAAGATCTTCCTTATTTTTCTAATTACTAATAATAAAAGATAATTGTTAAAGTGCCAATTTAAATCTCTTAAATTAAACAATTCACTTAAAAATGAAATAATAATTCTGTCTAACATATTATATTTTGTATTGATGCATAAAAAGGAAAATCCAATGTCAAATGTATTATTAATAATTTTAATAAGATTTAAACTTTAATTACATATTTAATAGCGATTTTCTATATTTTATAAAGAATTTAATAGTTTTTAATGTGATACCTAACATGTAGGCGGAAATCTATTTAGAAAAATGATTATAATAAATATATTTTTTCTAATACGTCAATGTTTATTTTAAAATATCAACACTATTTTATGAGTTTGTAAAGTCCCTTGCATAAATAAAAAGCTAATAATTTCCTTTTAAAATGCATTACCAACTTTGATCTATAGGGTTTCAAAAGTAACCCATATAACATTTTTTTGCTGGCGTTGTACATTTAATTTACTGGCATTGCTAACACTCTTTAATGGCAAGGCATTGGCAAAAGGTATCAAGAAGACGCGAAAGTGGGCAATTGGCCCGTTATTAAGGCCACGTGTTGCGAGATAATGTGATGGCATCCGTCATTATAAGTTATTGGCAAACAATGCGTTTAAGATGATGGCATCCATCATTTATAAGTTATTGTCAAAAGAAAACAAAAAGACACGAAAGTGGGCAAACGCAGATACTCCCAAGCAGCAAGCTGACGTCTTATTGACGAAAATTGTCGCATATACTTTTTTTTAAAAGCTAAGATGATGCGATATTTTATTTTGAAAATTAAAATAGGAAAAAAAACTCCTTACTGCATGCAATTTCCTTTGCAACGCAAAGAAGTACCATCTCTCGGAACACTGTCCAACTTGGAGATGCAGATTTTTACACTAGCCGAAGATATTTCTTTCAAAGCTAAGTGAGATCACCTACCGCAGACCGCTCTCGAATTATTTTTTGTCTAATAGGTAAACAAATGCACAATGCGGTCACCTTCGGTCGAAATTAACGTAGCTAATTTTACCATCATTTTATTTTTATTCGCTCCAAAATACATAATAAACATTTTGTTTGACCTAATTTTTATTTGCATGATTTTTAACAATAAAATGTTATGAAAGGGCCATTTCCTTTAAATTATGTAAAAAAACATAAAATAATGTTGTTTAGCTGCCATTATAAATAAAACAGATCAAAAAATTGCTTTAATGTTACGTTAAATACCCATGTTTATAATATGGTTTAAAAGTATGAATATGCGTTGAAGGTTTTGCCTTCAAAATCCAATTTTTTGTTTGCCTAGCAACAAAAACGCGTGCTTTATTTAATCAGGATTGGTATGCCGCCATTTTTGTATGCTTGCCGGCAATTCGCCTGCATGTAAAATTTATTGGCAATTAAGTGTTTATTTAGGGTTGACTTTTTAATGCGTATAAGATGTTGGCATAATATTGCCACCAATTGCCAATGCTTTACCATCAATGCCAATATGAAAAATATACACTGCTCGGCAAATAGTGCTTTGCTGAATTATGCTTCTATTAAATTAAAAAAATGATTTTGTTAAACCATAGAAATAGTTTTTGTTTATTCATTTTAGTTTAACCTTCTTTCAAACGTCACTGGAAGCGATAAAAAAAAAGTTGTAAGTGTACATCAAAAAATGCCTTTTAATGCATAGTATAGCTGTGCATAAGATTTATTAAAATGTCCATTATAGCTATTGTAATTTTTAAAACTTTACCACCCAGTATCTAAAGTTAAAAGACTTTTTCCTTATTTTGAGATATTATACAGGTAGCTACTGCGATAACAGCCGTATTAATGACTACTGGGGCCCCCAAACGTAAGCAAAAAAAATAGGTGTTGAGAGGAAAACTGTCGGCTAAATTAGGAAAGTTCTTTTTTTGTTTTTTTTGGTCTTCAAAAAATTTTGATAGAAACGTAAAAATGTTTTTTTACAAGTTTAAGACACCCTGTATCTTGAGAACGTGGAATTTGTGAACCCATGTTTATATAAACTTTTTTCATATTTTTAATAGTATAATCTGTCCCTTAATTTCCGTAACAACATTCTGTACCACCCTGTATAAACGCGTTTTTTTTACATAAAAAAAAACAATAAGTTACTAAAATAATTGAAAATTACTTACGAGTATTTCTAAGTCCATTTTTTTCGTCATTTATCTTTTTAATAGGTCCACAATTAATTTCGTTATTCGCAACTATTAGAAAAAGAAGAAAAACACTTAAAACTTGATTATATTTAGCAAACTCCATTTTTAAAAGAAAAGAAAAAATAATTGTATGCCACTATAAAACTCTAAAAATAATGAGATAACCCTTGGACTAAAAGGTCATTGAGATAATCACATATCACTAGATTAAAACTAACTCTTCTTTATAACTATTAACAAAAGTAGGTACTGAAATTTGTGGTACCGGTACTACTACCAGAACTACCTACTAAAATTAATGTATTTTGTTGATGCCCGCACATTAAATGAGTCAAACCAGTTCGAAGAAGGCCATTTTATTGTTGAAGAGTTGGAATCCCTTCCGCTGGGAAACCCCTTTTATTCTAGCCCATTAAATTTTAATATTATGGGCGAACCATAATCGGTACCCACCGTCACAACGTATACGAGGGAGATCAAAAATTGTGCTTTTGGCATATGCATCGTTAAATATATTTGGGTTAATAAAAAATAAAAAATCCGACGAGGCATTCCAAGCAGCAAGCTGACGTCTTATTGACGTCTCTTTTAGTCATTTTTGGTCACATTTGGTCAGCAAAGACGTCATAAGATGACGACAAAATGACGTTAAATTAACCTCCCTAAGTCACAAACAAAAGACGTTAATAATGTTATAATGACGTCTTTAAGATGACGAAAAATTGACGCATATACTTTTTTTAAAGCTAAAATGATACTTTTTTTATCTTTTTGACATCCCACGAAGGCATATGCCTAAATACCAGAGTACCGTGGATGCCGGGTTATTAGATGTTTAACCCATCGTTCCCCCTGTTCCGTCAACGTTGTCCAAGCACTGAAACATGCAGTTATGCATTTCACAGTACCTTTTAGACAACGCGGTAGTGCCACCACGGTCATTATTTTTAAATAACTACTACCTAAATATGTCTCCCCTGCTGGGAATCGAACCGTCGCGTCGACCTCTGGCTTCGAAGATCAAAGCTCTGTCCACTGCGCCACGGAGGAGACAATATTTTATTGGAAAATTGAAATAGAAATCGTCCAAAAAAATCATATTTTTTACAAATTTCTTTTCCTTCGTAGCTCAGTTAATACTTAAAATAAAAAAAGTGTAAATTGAAAACTTATAGATAATTATCTTCTTAATAGAAAGGTAAAATTCTGATATTTAATGTAATACTACTTTTGAGCTACGACATAAATTTGCATTTTGACGTGCCAACGTCTTATAATTCGATTGACCCGGCTGCACGCACCAAAAAACATGACTCATGTGGCGTTACCTCGCGCGTTCCATTTAAGGCTTGAAGTGCAAGCGAGAGCGCGGAACGAGCGACAAAGAGGCACAATCTCCGTGTTCGGCAGCGTTCGACATCTGTTTCTCTCCTACTTGAGTGAGCGTGCAGTGAACAGTGAATGTGGTGTCAATTGTTTATAGCAACGATAATTGCGGCGATAAAGGTAATGATTCTTTCGACGTTGTCACGTTCAACTATCGTCAGTAAACCGACTTTGCAGACAGCCGATTTTTTAATGAAATCGATTGTAGGTTATGCATGTATAATAATAATAATATACTTCAATTAAATATCTTTTTAAAATTCTTTGGACAATCGCACGAAAGGCTGAAAGCCTAATACTAACGTACCGTGGGTGTCTTAAGCAAGGTAAGAGGAAGTTTGTTAACACGGGACTTAAAAACTTGAAGATTTGGGGGAAGGGAAAGACCTCCGCTGGCAGTGGGTTCCACAGTCTAGAAACTCTAGGGATAAAGGAACGAACGAAATGGGAAGTTCGGGGCCTGTCAATTGAACCGTATGGGGATGCATACGCGCGGCACCACGAGTTTCTCTGTTGGGAACTGCAAGAGGAGGACTATACTGGATAATTCGTCGGGCAGAAGCCGTAAAAGTATCTATAGAAGAGCGATAGATCTCCCACAGCTCGACGATGGGCAAGAGAAGGAAGTCTTTGAGTAAGTAAAGGATCATTAATAAGACGAACAGCCCTTCTTTGAATGGCATCAAGAATGCTGAGGGTTGTAGGGGATGCCATTCCCCAGACATGAGAACAATATTCCAGAGAGGGTCGAATTTGGGACACATACAAAGTGTATAAATTGGAAGGAGAAAAATACTTTTTGGCTCGGAAAGAAATCCAAGCTTTTTGAAGCCGCGGTGGCTATAGAATGATAACAATGTGTTTATGCCAGTTAAGGTTATTCTCAAATGTGACGCCCACAAGGTTAAATGTGTCCCCGCTCTGCAAAGCCTGGCCACTCATAAGCAAAGGATGAGTGTTTGATGATTTTTTCGCGACAAAAGGAACATGATTGTGTTTTGGATGCATTAAATTGAACGAGATTTTTGGCGCCCTAATCAATATCAAATTGAGATCCTGTGAAAGAGATATCTGCATCGCCCTGCGTTTGCTTTCCAAGTCGGGTTGAGAGAATTGGTTTGGGAACACTGAAAGATGGAGTGAAGGGTACTATCGTCAGCATAAGCCTATAAATGGGATTGGTTGTGGAAGAAAGAGAAGGTCAGATTGATGTGAAGAAGAAACAAAGTTGGTGTCAAACTGAACCCTGAGGCGACTCGAGCATTGATTTCGTGAAAGCTTGAAGAGTGGCCATCCAACAATGACTGATATCGACGATCAGAAAGATAACTAGAGAGCCAAAGACAGAGTTTAGTTGAAAGACCGTAGGAGAGAGTTTATTAAGGAGTGCAGTCATGCCAGACCTGGTCGAAAGCTTTATGGATATATCAGACCCCGATCTGGGACTCACCTAGAAACTCAAGAGACTTAGTTCCAGTCATGTGTGAAACGAAGGAAGGAGATCTGCTGTAGATCTTTGGTGGGCAAACACTATTTGCCGGCAATGTACATTTTCATATTGGCATTGATGGTAAAGCATTGGCAATTGAAGTTTGGCAATATTATGCCAACATCTTATACGCATTAAAAAGTCAACCCCTAAATAAACACTTAATTGCCAATAAATTTTACATGCAGGCGAATTGCCGGCAAGCATACAAAAATGGCGGCATACCAATCCTGATTAAATAAAGCACGCGTTTTGTTGCAGGCAAATAAATATTGGATTTTGAAGGCAAACCTTCAACGCATATTCATACTTTTTAAACCATATTATTAACATTGGTATTTAACTAACATTAAAGCAATTTTTTTGATCTGTTTATTTATAATGGCAGCTAAACAACATTATTTTATGTTTTTACATAATTTAAAGGAAATGGCCTTTTCATAACATTTTATTGTTAAAAATCATGCAAATAAAAATTAGGTCAAACAAAATGTTTATTATGTATTTTTGGAGCGAATAAAAATAAAATGATGGTAAAATTAGCTACGTTAATTTCGACCGAAGGTGACCGCTTTGTGCATTTGTTTTCTACGTGGTTTTCTAGCTTTTTAGTTTCTTTTTTAAAGAAAAGAGTTTTTAATAGACATAATTAAATGTATTCATTACCTAATAAGTGTGTGTTGTGTGATTAATTGGTGATGGCTAGTCGAGGAAGGCAAGATATTCAAGTAGACTGTTAGGAGCTGTAAACATTTTGTTTAAAACTTTATTAAAAGTTTTAAAGACGTGTTAATAAAAATATTATATATATTTAATAGTTTTTTGACATACCGATAGATGGCGTAATGGACAATAAACTACTACGTTTCTGCAATATCTTCGCTTTTTATCGTCTAAACCGTACCCATTAGACAAAAATAATTCAGAGCGGTCTGCGGTAGGTGATCTCACTTAGCTTTGAAAGAAATATCTTCGGCTAGTGTAAAAATCTGCATCTCAAGTTGGACAGTGTTCCGAGAGATGGTACTTTGCATTGCAAGGAAATTGCATGCAGTAAGGAGTTTTTCCTATTTTAATTTTCAAATAAAATATCGCATCATTTTAGCTTTTAAAAAAAGTATATGCGACAATTTTCGTCAATAAGACGTCAGCTTGCTGCTTGGGAGTATCTGCATTTGCCCACTTTCGTGTCTTTTTGTTATCTTTTTGCCAATAACTTATTAATGATGGATGCCATCATCTTAAACGCATTTTTGCCAATAACTTATTAATGACGGATGCCATCACTTTATCTGCAACACGTGGCCTAATAACGGCCAATTGCCCACTTTCGCGTCTTTTGATACCTTTTTGCCAATGCCTTGCCATTAAAGAGTGTTGGCAATGCCAGTAAATTAAATGTACAACGCCGGCAAAAAATCTTTTATTAACTTGGGTTGTAACTATCTATCTATCTATCTATCTATGTAACGGAATCTTTGAGCCTAATTTTAACCAACTTCCAGCTATTCGATTTCTTTGAAACTTTGCACACGTGTCAAGGACCGATGAAGATGCAATAATTTAAAAACAGTATCCGTTATCTTTTTTTGAATCGCCAGGAAAAAAATTCCATTATATTATAAAAACAACACCTAGGATGCCATCTGTTGGCAACATTTCAAACTTTGCTATTAAATGAAGAAGAAATTTTTTAGTTTTTACACAATTTGGTTAGTTGCACCATGGGTGTTCAATTTTTATGAACAATAAAAATATAGGGTTAGTTGCACCATGAGTTCAAGGATTCCATAATAAAAATTACATTATGTGTAATGTATACATAATACATAATGTGCAATTAATAAAAATTAACATTCTTTTTTGGATCGCCAGGAAAAAAAAATTTTCCTTTATATTATAAAAATATAAAAACAACACCTAGGTTGCCACCTGTTGGCAACATTTCAAACTTTGCTATTAAATGAAGAAGAAATTTTTTAGTGGGTTGCAATATATTGGCAACGGTCCAAACATTGCCTGGATTGCCATCTGTTGGCAAAATTTCAAACTTTGCTACTTAATGAAGAAGAAATTTTTTAGTGAGTTGCAATCTGTTGGAAAAATTTTAAAATTTGCCACTCTTGTTCATTAAAAAATTTTTCGCCATTTTGTCAGAGTAGCAGAAACTAAAAAATGAAAAATAATTAATAGTTTAAA
The DNA here is from genome assembly GCA_014170235.1 of Listronotus bonariensis. NCBI lineage: Eukaryota > Metazoa > Arthropoda > Insecta > Coleoptera > Curculionidae > Listronotus > Listronotus bonariensis. The sequence goes on from JACEGR010004190.1 coordinate 83,880, forward strand.
AAAACTAAAAAAACACGCTTTTATATGCAACCGAACTAAAAATTAGAAAATAATTTTTCATTAAAAAAAATATTGTCATTTCATAGTAAAAAGCGTGGGGTGATAAATATATTAAATGTTATAATTATTATATTTGCAAATATCTATGATGGAAAAGTTATGAAAAAATAGTAAAATGCACCCCACGCTTTTTACTATGAAATGACAATATTTTTTAATGAAAAATTATTTTCTAATTTTTAGTTCGGTTGCATATAAAAGCGTGTTTTTTAGTTTTTTTAAACAGTAAATAAACTTACGGGACCGGGGAGTGAAAATGGGTGCTGGGTGGGGTAAAATTGGTAAAACGAGTTAATGAAACTGAACATCACATGTAAAATTAAGTAAAAATAACAGTTTTCCTCATATTTTTAAGAAAAATATAAAAAATATGAAAATTGTAAATGCATAAGTCCTAAAAGTAAGGAGCAGAAGTGACTAGGGGCACGTTGATGTGCCGCGATTATTTTTACCGGGCACGTGTATGACGTCACTACTGTCTACTATCCTTATTTTTACTATATTCTCCCTTCTTTTTGCACTAAATTCTGATATAACACTAAATTGGCACACAATATTTCATTTTACATTAAAAACCTTTTTAAAACCTGTTTTTACTGATTATAAGCCTTTCTTCATTAATATAATAAAAGGTTTGCTTTAAATTAAGTCATATGTTTGAAACCACTATACACATAGGTGTATGCAAGGTTGCGTTTTGGGCGTAAAAATGTTATAATTTAATAAAAAAGCGTGTAAAATAACTAAAAGAGGTGTTTTCAGGCTGTTCATAAAATATTGTATGCCGGTTTGGTTGTTATATCAGAATTTTGTGCAAAAGAAGAGCGGAATACCAGCCGAAATTAAGGATAGTTTGAATTTCAGCTTTGATGAATGAATGGCACGCTCGGTAGTTTGACGTCGTCCACAGTGCCCGGTAAAAAATAATCGCGGCACATCAAGCGTTGCTAACGTTCTCAAAAGAGGCTTTCGTAATCTCGGTCTAAAACGACTACCAAACGTCAGTTACCATGCAAAATATGGAAAGCATTTGGCAACGTCGGAAGGGTCTGATTCTATTTATGAATGGATAAAAGAAAGTGGATTCATAAAGTGTGTATTAGCCTTAGGTTTAATTAGGGATTAAAAAAAAGATTTAACTAGTTGTTTGAGTACACGAAGAAAGAGAGGAAGGAATTTGATCTATAGGCTTTTTTTCTCTGGCGCTTTAGGTCGAACGGTCAAGCGGCAAGGCTGCCTCTATAAAGTACGTGCTCAAAGGTAGAAGGGAGATTTTAAATTTGATCTACTTACCTGACAACACTGTGCCAGTCAGTGAAAGTTGTTTTTTGTGGTTATGTCTATTTTTGTTTATGTTTTTATTTTTTCGTAAATTTTAATAAATATAAAATAAGATGATTTTCGCTAATTTGGGTTCTACCGTTTAAGGTAAATAAAAAGTTTTTTACTGTCACTACAATAAATATGTCACTTGCAAAACCAATAGCAGTTTTAGAATGACATCATAATATGTATCACACCAGTGTTGTAAAGTACTTTGCAACACTAGTGCTGTAAAGTACTTTGCAACACTAGTGTGATATAACGCATTTCTATGCATGAAATCAGTGTGCTATTTGCTATTTTCACAAGTGGTCGTAGAAAAATTTATTAATGATGCTCCAATGACGTCTCTCTGGCGATGAAGGTAGCTACAATTTCCGGACTAGCTGGTGCGTGTCGTCGAGAAGAATTGATGAAATTGACGATAAGGGGAATCGGTAATTTTCAGAAAACCTGCGGCAACTCCGATTTTGACGAAATTTGGCATACGGGGGTTTTGGGGCGCTGATCACGAATCTGAAAAGAATTTTAGGCGGAAACGTTTCGTTCTTGAGATATTCATCATCAGACTTGAAATTTAAACTAATCCTATTTTTACAATATTCCCCTTCTTTTTGCACACAATTCTTGATTTGAAAGCTAAAGTGGCACACAATATTTGATTTTCACCTTTTAAAACCCCGTTTTTACGTATTTTACATTATTTTTGCATTAAAGTCGCATAGCTATACTTCGAATCATTTCAATCCCAGTGTGCCATGAACCCTATAGTGTATGTATGGTTGCCGCATTATCAAGAAAAGCCACGCAATTTAATGCAAAAATAATGTAAACAACGTAAGAAAAACGGGGTTTTTAAAGGTGAAAATCAAATATTGTGTGACACTTTAGCTTTAAATCAAAATTATGTGCAAAAAGAAGGGGAATATAGTGAAAATATAGCTTAGATTCAAATTTGAACTTTGAGATTAGTATTCAATTTTACGAATTTTGGACCAATAATTATTAAAATAATAATAAAAATGTGCGTTATAATGGGTTAATGACTTGAGAACATCCGGGTTAATACCTTCACTGATTTTTTATACCTTGAAGATCATGATAAACTTGTTAAATTATCTTCATAATTACCAGTTTAAAGGAATTCTTGTAGTGTTTCGGTTCTTTAAAATTTTTGTGAATCATTTTTAAATTGTTTATCATCATAACAGGCATGGGCAACCTTTAACATGTTGTGGGGCAAACATTAAGCCATATCTTGATTTTCAAATGTCCTTTCATTTTTAGTAATATGTTTTTTTTGGTAGGTAAAAAGTATTAAATTTCCCTAACCTAGAAAATGCTAATTTGTGGTTACTAGATAGAAGTGACATTTTTATATTCTTGGAAATCCATTCTCCATAGTTATGAAATATTTATTAATAAAAACAATTTTATCAAGACTACCTAAAAACTCTAAATTATTATTGATATCATACACGCTCAGCCCTCGATAAAGGTTCATAAGCAACTAACGCAAGAGCAAAGCGGGTCAGGGGAGTCACACCCTGTATACATAGCGGCATTCTTTGTTTAATATCTACACTCATTAAACCATCTCCTTAACGACAGCAACGCAACCCTAAGCAAAAAAGTCTTTACGCATGTGTTGCATCTTATTTTTTTACGATAAAATGTTTTAATTTTTGAATTTCTGAGTCATCCGAATTTATTCTTACTAATTTAAGATAATTTCTATCAATTTTGCGTGAAAAAAGGTATAAAGTGTTATTTTTAGCCAATAAAAAAATATGTCCAAGGGGCTCCCAGCAAACACTATTTACCGGCAATGTACATTTTTCATATTGGCATTGATGGTAAAGCATTGGCAATTGGTGGCAATATTATGCCAACATCCTATACGCATTAAAAAGTCAACCCTAAATAAACACTTAATTGCTAATAAATTTTACATGCAGGCGAATTGCCGGCAAGCATACAAAAATGGCGGCATACCAATCCTGATTAAATAAAGCACGCGTTTTTGTTGCAGGCAAATAAATATTGGATTTTTGAAGGCAAACCTTCAACGCATATTCATACTTTTTAAACCATGTTATTAACATTGGTATTTAACTAACATTAAAGCAATTTTTTTGATCTGTTTTATTTATAATGGCAGCTAAACAACATTATTTTATGTTTTTTTACATAATTTAAAGGAAATGGCCTTTTCATAACATTTTATTGTTAAAAATTAGGTCAAACAAAATGTTTATTATGTATTTTGGAGCGAATAAAAATAAAATGATGGTAAAATTAGCTACGTTAATTTCGACCGAAGGTGACTGCTTTGTGCCTTTGTTTTCTACGTGGTTTTCTAGCTTTTTAGTTTCTTTTTAAAGATAAGAGGTTTTTAATAGACATAATTAAATGTATTCATTACCTAATAAGTGTGTGTTGTGTGATTAATAGGTGATGGCTAGTCGAGAAGGCAAGATATTCAAGTAGACTGTTAGGAGCTGTAAATATTTTGTTTAAAACTTTATTAAAAGTTTTAAAGACGTGTTAATAAAAAATATTATATATATTTAATAGTTTTTTGACATACCGATAGATGGCGTAATGGACAATAAACTACTACGTTTCTGCAATATCTTCGCTTTTGCCAGTAAATTAAATGTACATACAACGCCGGCAAAAAATGTTATATGGGCTTATTGTTGCTTCTACAAAGCCAAGGTTTACATAGGCAATAAAACAACTTTTTAAACTCGACTATAATTTTTTATTTATATATTTTTATTTTAAAACAAATAACATGCATGAAAAATTGAGTATTTCAACAAATACAAGATATATTAAAAAAAAATTAAAAATCTTTATACACATAGATCTCTGTAGAACATCCAACAAGAATAAAATTTTCAAAAATTAGAAGCTTATCTCTCACGTTATTTATTTTAACATTCTTTAAAAAAAATACAAATTATATTAATAAGCTTCCTATAATTTAACAATTTAACCAACAAATTCTTGAATAAGAAGTTATAACAAAAATATAGAGAGTCATTACAAAATCTTATACATATTAGAATGTTTTTGTTAACCACCATAAATAAATTGTAATTTTTTGCACATCTTCTAATTTCGTGTAATACCAATAACATATTGGCAAAATAAATGTATTTATTCCTATATTTTAAAAACAAATGATAATATGGACTTTCAGCAACGATACGCTAAATTTGCCGATTATTAGGAGTTACTACATGAAATATTGACGCTATTTCAGAAGCAACGATTTTTAGAATAACGTTATTATTTTCAAAATTTTATAACGTAAAGCTATTAAAAAAATCTTCTACTTCAATGGATTTTTGGCAGTTTAAAAATTATCTTTGATGGTATGCCAAACAAAATACTTTTATAGTTTTTTTAGCAAAAAATAGACGGGGATAATAATATTTAAGTGAAGAAATTATTTTACAAAAACTTATTTAAAAATTAAATTAGGCTTTGCTAGAGCTATTGTTTAAGATTTATTTTTCGTCTTTAAGCGCTAACTCCCTAGGAACTGAGGGATCCGGTAGGGTTTTGTAGTTAGGTTCCACGCCCCAGATGTCTTTTCCGTAGTCGATGATCGTACGGTCACTAGAGAATTTTCCTGAAGTTGCGATGTTCATAATTGCCATTTCTAACCATTTTGGTTGATTCTAAAAAAAATAAAAATCGTAAGTATACGGGATTTTTTGTCTAAAAAATTTTAGTCTGACACGTTTCGTTCTCAAGATATTCATCATCAATCTTGAATAGAAACCTAACCTAGATTCACCATATTCCCCTTTTTTGGATGCAATGCTTGAATTTTCAGCTAAATTGGTACTTAATATTTGATTTCCACCTTTCAAAACCCTTTTTCTATTTATTTTACCCATTTTTTCCATAAAAAGGCAAAGCTTTACTTTCAATCATTTCAATCACAGTAGCCATGGCGACGCTATGGCTACTGTGATTAAATGTGAAGCTTTACAATTTTATAATAAAGATGGGTAAAATAAATAGAAAAATGGCGTGAAAATAAAATATTGAGTTCCGATTTAGCCTTCAATCAAGAATTCTCTGCAAAAGAAGGGGGATGTAGTAAAAATAGGGTAAACTTGCTTTTTAAGTTTGATGATGGATATCTCAAAAACGAAACGTGTCCGACTAAAAATTCTTGAGATTCGTGATCAGCGCCCCAATAAAATCAGTACACCAAATTTCATATTACAACACCCTGTATATATCGTACCTGATACGTAGCGCTGACCTCTTCTTGCTTCTTAATATAAGATTCATAATCAGCTAACAGATAAAATCTGTCATATTTTAACAAAATGTCGGCTATATCTTTAAATTCATCGGGATTGTTGGGACTGAAGAAGCCATTTTGGATTTGGTCGACAATTTGTGCTAATTCTGGATTGGCATTATAGTAATCGTATGCGTTATAACCTAAAAAATAATAATAATAAAAAAACGTAAGTGTGTTTGAAATTATAGAATTTATACGGTTGTAAAAAATATGGTAAGCAACACATGAACAAAGTGTCTTTTACTTATATAATTGCCGCAAAGTAACACTTCATGAACTGATCACCTAAATAACTATTGTTGAACATGGACCAAAAAAAAAAATAATCTTACCCTTCTTTTGCAATTGTTGAACTTCCTCTACGGTCATGCCAAAGATGAAAATGTTCTCATTGCCCATTTCTTCGGCCATTTCTACATTGGCACCATCCAAGGTACCAATGGTCAAGGCACCGTTCAACTGGAACTTCATGTTTCCGGTTCCAGAAGCTTCGGTACCAGCCGTTGAAATTTGTTCGCTGAGATCGGCAGCTGGGATGATTTTTTCAGCTAATGTTACTCTGTAGTTTTCAAGGAAAATTACCTGAAAGAAAAATATATAACTTATTAATTAATGAATCATTTTAGTATTTAATAATTCACATTGATTTTCAATTATACAAAGCGGCACAAATGTAAAAATTAAATAAGATGGAAATTCTCTTTTTCTTCCTAAACTTTTTGAACAGCAAAAATAAGGTCCTTACTCTCCTTAAACCAAAGTTTATTTATTATCTTCCACATTTTTTGAAGAGCATTGTTTTTTTTGCTTATACCCAGTCGCACCAAAAATTGAAACATTTTCAAAAATCAGCGGCAAGCGGGATAGGCCTCCAAACAGCGGAAAAATCTCGCCAAACGGTAGTCACTTTACACAAGAGGGTTTTTTATCTACATTAAAAATAGTCAAGTTTTTCTGGTACCTTTATCGAAAAGAGACTTTTTCTTCCCCATATGAGGGACGAAAACTGCAGTTTTTTCCTCTACCAGCCGGCAGACTATTTTCTTTTTTGTTTTTATGATTGTGTGGTTGCCGAAAAAATAGGAAAAAAAGGAAAAGCCTAATATTACTATACAAGAACGGCATCTTCGGAAATTCTTTTGACATGATTTTCTTCCATCCACTGCTTGAACACCGCATTTTTTTTTTCTCTCGTTCGCGAGACTTATTTGGCAAATGATTTAATAATAATAGCCTTGCAGTTTCCATTGAGGGATATTGTCGTCGTATTTAGAGTCCACTTTGCTTTGGAATGATAATTTTCTTCAACTGAATAGAACTGCACCCATACTCTGTAACTCGATCGAGAAGAAATTTCCTTTCTATATAATGTAAATCATATGGCAATGTCAGGAAATTTCTTTTCTATCGAGTTACAGAGTACGCGTACTGTTTACTTATGTCACATTTATTATAAAAACAA
>JACEGR010004191.1:0-91008 GCA_014170235.1 Listronotus bonariensis
TTCGCTAAAATTTAATTTCTAACTTAGGTTTTGGGCTGTGTAATAGCTTTCTAAGAGCAAACAATCTTATATATAAAATTGTAATAATGTAAGTATTTCATCTTACTTTAATACAAATTTAACAAAAACGAGTTTTACATACATAACACCATATGAGATTTTAAAGATTTTGCCATGGATCAAAATGTTTATCGTACGGAAAAATATCAGGATCACTAAATTAGTAATACTAAAGTTAATTAGTATGTCAAAAATAATACTGATTTAAAGAAAAAGCAGTACTATTTCTATCTTTAAAAAATTTTTATACAAATCTTGTTTAAAAGCCACTAGTAAAATTTAAAAAAATACAGCAAAAAATGTAATGTAATAGTCAAAAGTATACCAAATTTTTGCAAATATCTTAAGTGGTAGGAAAATTATGATAAAAAATGCATTTTTTGTTAAAACTCTAACACCTTGTACGTGGAAAAGAGGGCATTTTTCGAAAAACCTTTAATTTAAAAAAATATTAATTTTTTTACATATTATACAGTGCTAAAAGGACAAATATTAACTTAAAAATAACCCTGTATAATACGGATAATTGGACCGAAGTGAATATCGTAAAAGTTTTTCTTTTGTAAAAATGTATAATTATGTTAGAATATTTAGTATGTAAATGTTAAACAATTCTTTAATATAATCAATTAATAAAGAACTTTAGTCCCTTCTCTTAGTAGTAGTGGGAAAACAATTCTTGTCTGTGCTCTGTTCTCATCTTGCCGAGATGACTTCTTTCTCAGGTTCAAAAGCTTAAAACTACACAAAAAAACTTGTTGTACTAACCTTCTCCAGAAGGTGCGAATCCATATTTAGTGGCACCATATTCAATTACTCTGACTTTACCTACATCATCTACGTAACCATATTTGCCTTTAACTTCACCAGTAGGCAATTTGGTTTCAATTTTGAAGGAACCATCGGCAGATTCGTACCCGTATGTGTAGGAACCATCCTCATTGTGTCTAAAATAACGATAAGTTAACTAGGGATATATTTTTAATTAAGGGTTTACTAGGTACTTAAAGTACCAATAGGACCATTTGCAAAAACCTGAAAAAATCCATCAATGTAAAAACTTTTTATTAAAAATGACTGAAAGGTCTGACTGTGACATTAAAGATGAGTCCACATTTAATTCATTCTGAAAGCGATGCCGCCAAGTAAACAAAAAATGATAAAGTTAAGAAACTCTTTTGTGAACAATGATTTATTGCAGCAAAAATATTTAACCCGACGAGTTGCTAGTACCACGCCACGTGCCACCGCTTTTATAGTAGGACAGAGGCGAAATAAGATAATGTTTTTTAAAGTAGGTGATACGTGTTTTAACAATGTATTTTTATTATTTATCTAAAAATATTTATTCAGGCTCTCTCCGAGGTTATAAGCATTCGATAAGGTTTGTTTACTTTATCATTTTTTGTGTACTTTACGGTATTGCTTTCAGAATGAATTAAATGTGAACCCATCTATACTTTTGTAATAATGTGTTAAGTCATTTTTAATAAAAAGTTTTCTACATTTTTGACCGAGAAATTAGTTCACGTCTGGCAGTCTCGTTAAGAAATTATCTAATGGATTATGATAAAATAATTTCCACAGGAAGCCCTTGACCTATCTTTAGGGGTTGCATCCTTCTCTGTATAGTAAGTAAATTTTTCATATAATCTTGATAAAAATAACTATTTTATATTAAATACTCCATTAATTTATTTCTCTTAAGTAATCTTAACTTTTAATATGTTATGCAAGGGCAGAATAGTCCTTCATATATATAAATGGTTTAATTTTCTTAAAGGTTTTATTAAATATCTTATATTCTGGGGAAAAAGCAAAGTTGTATTTGGTTAAATTTAAACAAATTAAAGCTCGAATAAAAGTAAAAATTGACTGTTATACCTGTTGGACAGCACTATGGCCTACCTTTCGAAGAAAAAGTATTGTTTCTTGCAGTGTCTTTTCAGCTATTGTAGCTTATCCACAACTATTTTCTTAATTGTACTTTTTGAGAAAAATAATTTACACATTATCAAATACGGCGTGGATATTTTTAAACAGTCATGTCCTACACATTTTCTGTAGCATGTTGGACATAAAAAATAATTTTAATATTTAAAATTTAACATTACCTGTTAATTTGTTTAATAATGGCAACTGGAGGAGGAGGTGGAGACTTATTGCCTGATGGTCCAGAGTATCCAGGCTTTAGACGTGGAGGGGCGGGCCTTGGTGCTGGTTCATAGTCTGCAAAATCTTGAGCTAGTGTTGCTGCCACTAGGGCAAATATAGCCACCTTGGGAAAAAATACTTAGTAGTATAAAATTAAAAATATCTGCACCCATCTGTTTACCAAATTAAAAGTATTTTATATTAAATATAGTATTTAAACAAAGGTTTTGGTATAGGGTTGCCTACGAAATAAGGTCAAGAATATATTTAAATTAAAAAAATAACCTCAAAATGTTTGACACACCCTGTATAACAACAATCATTTTACTCTACGTGACAGAACTAGTATATCACTAACTTTTTTATCTCTAATTTAATAACTTAAGCCATGGGAAACTGTTTAAATTTAAAACTTTGCAAAAATAAAACTATTTTTTAAACCCTTCTGATATATTTTAACATACATATTTTTTTAGCTACTCTTAAAATGCATTTAAAACATGAAGTTTGCCAATATACAGGGAGTATCGAAAATTTTGAGTTTATTTCTTAAATTTAAATATAGCGTTGTTCATAATTTTTTAGGCAACCCTGTAGCAACCCCAAGGAATATATTTAATACAAAATTGTTTTTATCCGGTAAACAGATTGGTGCAGGTCACTTCCTATTCGGATCATGGAATAAAAGTCAGAAATAACCCAATAAAATAGGGTTCATATCAGGAAAAGATAAATTTTATGTATTGTATGGAACACAATTATTTTTTGTTTTAATTCAAACTATTTTTAGATGATCAATTATTTTAACACTTTGAAAGTTTTCTTTCAATATAAATTTCTTTATAATTTTTTTACTTGCAATTTTATTCAATTTTTTGCAATTACAGCAAAAAAGAATTAAACAATATTTTGAACTGTAAAACTACATTAAAAAGTATGCAAAAAATTTACTTTTATTAGTTGATATAGGCTTTTTTATCATACGACTACAATTAAAATTAAAATGTATTTTTTAATACCGGTCAGCAACAGCATATCTCTTAACACCATATAAGATACATATAGTAACAGTAAGAAAAAATCCGGTATGACCTTAACCTTTTTTATATGATATAGCAGTTTTATTTTTATCAGCCTGTTATATGGGCGTGTTGCCCTATAATTTACTTATTTAAAATTAAAAATATTTCAAATAAGACTTAGAACTAATATAAGCATATCTGGTTTTTAGGAATGCTAAGAAAAACGACTAAAGCGCAAACTCTACCAAAATGCAGGCACTTTCAAGTGTGAAAAGCTCTATTGTTTTTTTTTCATTTTTTAATATTTTCTAAAATATAGACGACGCCAAAATTGTTAATCATCTGCTAGCAAATAAAAGCAGCCATACAAAATAATATTTTACTAACAATCTAGTAATTTTTTAGTTTAAAAATTTAGTTTTACGCTACCCTGATTTTTGTAATTTGATTGAACGACACAAGTAATTTTAAAAATCGCGCCTATCTGTAAATAGCTTAAGGAAGGACATATTTTAAGCATAATTTGAGGGTCACTTTTACACATAGATCAGAATTATAGAAAACATTGAAACAGAAATGCTTTAGGTGTGGTCAAAGATAAATTAGATCATTAATTCGTACATGTTTATAACAGAGACTTCCTGATATGACTGGAATCTTAAAAGTTAAACTAGATGATCTTGATCTCTTTTTATTTAATGACTTGTCAATAGTACAGTATACAGAGTGGTTCGTTATTTTGCCATACCAGTTATTGCAAAAATAAAAGTATCTAAATACATTTTTAATATATGTTTTTGAAGTGTATGAAAAAATACATTAAATGTTTTTTTGAATCGGTTTTTAGTTTTTCCATTCTGAGGATTCTAATATGCTTCTGAAAATATATTGAAATAAAATAAGTGTACAGCTCTCTTACTTATACACGAAATAGCTTTGCCCCTATACAAGATAAAAAAACCTTAAATAAAAAATGTTTGGATAGACTTACTTTATTGTTTTGTAAATACACAAAGTATCCTTAAAACAAAATTTTCGTTGACAAGTAGATTTTTTAAATAAAACATCCCGCATATTTTTACAAATTTTGACTTTATTAAATTCTACATTAAACATGTATAATACACTATACGTCTATTTTTGCAGGTTTTTGAGATATCAACATATTTTGATTCTAATTATTTTTAAATAATTCTGCCACCCTCAGAGTGACAAAAAGTATCATAAAATTAGCGATTCATGAGCGCTGATTTTATATAATTAATTACCTTTTATTGAAAGAACTACTAGTAGGTAGGTCAGTTGTTTGGTTTATTTTAAATACATATTTTCTTACTTAACCAAAAGACCAGCAATAATTCACGTATTTAAGGTTTTTAACTTACCTATTAGTAGTTCTTATAATGGAATGTAATTATGTAATTATATACATGTTTTATTATTTGTTACACTGACAGTGTCTGAATTATTTTAAAATATTACAACCAAAATAATATTTACTTACTTTACTCTTTACCGTTATTGAGTATATTAACATGCTAGGGCGTATTCAGATTCGACAAAATTGGGGTAAACTTCACCTCAACCTTGACGTTGGCAAAAAAATGTGTTCCCTATGTTTAATTATGATAAGGTCTTGCTTATTGCGCATGTCTTCATTTGCGCATGTCGAGCCTTTACTGGGCGTCGAGTCTGAATGCGCCCCTGTTGATATCTCCAAAACCAGAAATGAATGATTGACTTGACAATAAAAATGTTGTTTTAAGACTTGACCTTGTAGGTTTATCCATAATGTCAATAAAATTGTGTGTCCAAACACTTTTATCCTTAGTCTATTATTATTATTATTTGTATCTTATAAAGGGAAAAGATATTTCATGCATAAATAGGCTAAGACAATTTGCTACAATTTTAGAAAATATACAGAGGGAAATCTCCATATGTTTATTTTAATACAGAGTTTCTATACGAGAAAACGGATTTTCAAAAAAGGCTGCAAAATAGGCCAATAGGAATTTAAATTAAAATATGAACACACGACCAATCCCATTTTAACCAACAAACCCAGTATGTAAAATGTATAAAACTTTTAAGGTCAAAAATAAAATTAAACTAAATATCCACTAACCAGAACTAAGTATTCCTGATACCCATTTAAAAATTTATAGTTAAGAATAACTCAATGAATACGTGTGTAACTAAACGTGAGCTTTTGCAATTGATAATGTCAAAAGACAAATAATTGTCCCAACCCAACTTATTTATAAAAAAAATTGTTGTCTAATTGTGTGCCTAGTAAATACATGAACTTATATGCAGGTTTAAAATATGCAACATACATATTTTAGTATGCTAGATAACTATTGATTTTCGCAATGTTCTCTGCGAAAGTGCATATGGAAAAAATAGGAAATAAAGTTTAAATTTGAGATTTTCTCTTTTTATGTGTATCGCATAACAATAAATGCTTAACTTTTGCATGTACTTACACATAATAAAAGTTATGTAATACAAACAGCTAATTTTTGTTAAAAAAAGTCGAAAATCCGTCATATGTATTTTATTTAGAAATTCTATTTTATCAAAACATTTTTTTTATCCAATATAAAAAATTTGACAAAAATACCGGGTGGTGCGTTGCTAACCGGAATATGGGAAATCTCATATAAGTTTTCGGGGAGCTTAATAATTCGCTCCCTTGTACTGTGCGTTCAATATAACTAGTCCACATTTTAAATGCATGTAACTTTTCTATTTCTTAACCTAAGAAAATTATTCAAAAACCAAAAATCTATAATAGTTTCGGAAATATGACCATCTGACAAATATTATATGTGTAATTTCCACTATACCTACTTAGGACTAAGCTTAAACTATAGATATATTGGAAATTACATGTAATATTTTTAGATTTAAATGGTCATATTTCAGAAACTATTAAAGATAGATACATTAAATGTAGTTTTTTTGTAAAACTCATTAAAAGATCTTTATAATGGTGGTACAATATACAGGGTGTCCCATTTAAAAAAGGTAAGTTATGTCAATATATTCTGTTATTAAAATTGTTTTATGTAATCTTTATAACAAAAAAGAAAAGAGAATTCACTGTACAATTTGGTTTTTGGATAATTTTTTAAGTAAGGAAATAAAAAAGTTATAGTCATTTAAAATGTGGACAAGTTAGATTAGACGCACTGTACATTTTACAGAAAAAATGTAGAATAACTTCTTGGAGAGGCAAATCTGATAAACGCCAGTACCAAGTTGAAAAAAAGCGAGTATTTTATTATTCAATCAAAGGTATTACAAGAATAATATTACCGTGTCTTTTACTTTCAATCTAATGGTTGTAAGATTAATAAAACGAATAAAAAAACATTTCCTATATTCGGCTGTACATAGGATTTGACATAGCCTTTAAAAAAGAATGCTTATTCTTAAAAATGTTAATCCTTAGAGGATTTTGAAAAAAATAGTTCAAATTAAACTATGTCCTTAGGGTTTTAACTTTTTTGATACAGGGTGTTAATAGTTTTAAACAATATACGGTGGGGATATTACTAGTCCTCCCCAACTCTTTATCCTTTTAATTGAAAAAGATCTTGGGATCGGATAAAATTTGTGTAAAAGGGTGTCATTTAAATTACTTTTTGCATAAAAATAATTTCATTATTTTTGTCCAAATAAAACTGGGGTCATGTAGCACCTCGTTTTAAAGGTCTATATAACGCCATTTTGTTTTTAAAAATCGGTCAACCCGTTCCAGATTTAAAGCCGTTTGAAATTTGGCTTAAATACTGTAAAAACAGTGCGGTTTTAATGACATTGGCTTGTCAGTCCTGTACCGATTTTCAAAAACAAAGTGGCGTTAGATAGAGAATCAAAGGACCTTTAAGACGAAGTGTTACATGACCACCCTTTCTCTCTCTCCATCTGCAAAAGAAAGTTGCTGGTGGCTCCAGAGCAAAAAATGTTTTTTACGAAATTGTCAAGAAACAAACTTTTATACAATTCAAATATCTGGCCAGCAAAATTTTCCAACTATTTTTGGGAAAATATATAGATTTTACGATAATTTAGAATTATACACATTTACATATTTTTTACAACCAAAGCTTAAATTTACTAGCACATTGTATTTTTTCAATAATTTGTAACTCAAAAATCATAATTACTTAGAAAGTTAGTCTTACGAATATTTCCCCTATTATCCTTTTTTACTTATATTCAATAGCTTACCTAATTTGTAAAATCCCGTTATACGTTCCCATACAAATTATGAATTGCAAAATTTAAACATGTATTAAATGCGTAAGGCAATTATTAAAATATTAACAATATTGTTTAATTTAAATATAAAACAATTCTTAAGGTAAAAGAATTATAAAAACTGGTCTTATTTCTCGTTTGTTGAAGGTTCTATAGCCCCACCCTGGAAATGCAAAAGTTACCAATAAATTATTTATTTACAGGTCGCCACTGTTGGGTAATTGTTATTTTATTTGTAATGTCATGGTGTACAGGGTTGACCAAAAGCAGGTTACGGAAAGTAATCGTTATACTTTTAGCTGGTTTACTAAAAATTATGTTATTTTTAAACCAGTTTAATTGTGATAAGCACACCGCTTAGCCTATATTTCTGCAAGTTTTATTATTTCTTTAATTATATGTAAGTTTAGGTACAAGGTAGTCTATAGGTCAATATTATGTTTAATTGCTTAATAATTTTGGTAATTATTTTCTTTATTTAATAAATCAATTATTAAACCAGAAAATAATGTAACAATAAAAATAGACAAAATGGATAAAGTAAAAGAACAAGTATTGTAAATATTATCAAATATAAGAATTAAAAAAATATAGTATGAATAAGTGGTATTAAAAAAAGGAAAAAAATATATAAACAAAGAGACAGACAAAGAGAGAAAAATAGAGATAAAGGAAAAAATATATCTAAGCAGGTAAATGATAATAGAAAAAATAAATTTATTTTTGGTAAGTTCTTAAAACAGCAACAGCACAACAGTTTATTAAAATTTTAGACTTCTGGTAATGTTTGTTAAAAAATAATTGAACACAACAGCATTTAACTTAAATAAAATATTAAAAATATAAAATATAAAGCATAAGGGCGGAATTACTCTTCTAATTTCTTGTGTTGAGTTTAGGAAAATTTCATTTTTATGACTTATACATGTGGACTTGGTTATCTAAATGTATTTATTACAGGAAAAAAATCAACTAAAATCTACAACATCTATCATTTTACTACCCTACAGAAAATTAAGTAACTTACAAAGGAAATGGAATGGAAAAGCAAACTTAAATATAAAAAAGCGCTTGTCAAAAAATGGTAGGTAAGTGAAATGGATAACCCTTTTAAATAATTATTAAAATTATAAAATATCTTTTTTATATGTTTAAATAAATGGGTGTAATTTGGGTAACATTTTGCATTATAAATTTTTTATTTGACTTTTTTCTGTCAGATAGTTAACCCAATCAACGCAAATATGCCATAAAAAACTAATAACCTATAACAATTGGGATTATGTGTTAATTAATTTTGTTATGTCTTAGACACCTTCTTATATTAAAGATGCATTCTGTATATTATCCTATTAAAAATTGTCTAGATGTTTTTTATTAATTTAATTAAAATAACCAATATGCATAAATTTTAAACAAATGAAAATATCCATAATATAAATTAAGAAATTCAATCAATCCTATTATCTTATTTCACGCAAAATGGGAAACAAACATTAAATAAACCGGCATAAAAAATAACGCACTTTCTTTAAAATTGACAAAAATAGCACTTCACTGTTAAAATTTAAAAAGTTATACATAAGAAGTATGTCCTAATGACGTCACTGGTAGCATTGTAACATTTCACTTAAATAAGTATAAAAAGAGGGTTGGGAAGGTTGGAGAATGGTACTCACGTATGTAAACATGTTTCGTGGACGAAGGCACCGCACTAGAGTAGTGCGGGGGTCGTACTTTTCCTTTTATAAGTGCGACAGTTTGCGGAAGAAGGGGCAAGGTCCTGGAGTACGATTTTGTGTCCTGTCGTGTGGTTCCTGTTATTTTTGTAACTTTTTGATTCTTTTAGGTATTTTTAAGGTAAAAAATTTAAACCTAATAATATAGTATATAACGTTGAAAGATTCTTTTTTTGGGGACAGTTATTTAAATTTGAGGTTATATTAGGTTTTGAATATGGTACATTATAAATTAGAAAACTGATATAATATAAATAAGCCTAACTAGATTATAAATGTAAACTTTTTTATTTAATTATTAAGTTTATTTTATTACAAAATCGCAAGGTAGTAAATAAATGATTTTAACCGAAAGTTCTTAGATTTCAGGACCACGCTTGCAGTGATGTTTCTTGTAATAATAACAAGTTTTATGGCAAATAAGTCAATTTTATGAATTTATAAATATACATCTAGATTTAATATCTTTTAAATTTAACATAATAATTAAATAGATCTAAAAAAATTGAAAAGATACAGTTATATTCATAAAAAAGCAGCACAAGTACTAAGAAAGGGGTATTATTAATTTTGCTTAAAAGTGACTTAACTGATTTTTGTTGTAGGGTATTAAATGTCATAAGTGCTGAATAAAAGCACATAGCGTCGTGCACCCGTTTTTAAGATATGTATCCCAGTGGCAAAGCTTTTAACAAATTTTGACTTTGTCAGTAAAGAATGCCACATCAATTATCAAAAATTGAAAAGCCTAAAAGTAGTCTGTAGATTATAGGAATACTTTTAATTTAAAAAAACCCATGACATGCGTAAACCTCTTTAAATCAGTCAGTTTTGGAAGCTGGTTTGATATAAAAATGAGGAAAGGAACATGTATGTATTTCCCTTTCTTATCCTGATTTGCTTTTTTATGAATTTATGTGTATCAACAGTCGCATAAGAAGCAAACCTTGTATTACAAAGGTTTGCTTCTTGTGCGACTGTTTATATTTTTACACTTTATTTTAGTTTTATCGTATTATTTAGCGTCGGACCAATTTTAAGCCAAAGCTTGTTTGGCTATTGTCAAAATTTTCTGCTGAAAACTTATAGTTAATCATCTCAAAATGTTTAATCTAGAAAGGACTATAGGTATAACATTTTTAAATCATTGATGCACATTCTATTTTTTCTTAGTGTTAGTGTTTTGATAAAGTTTGTGATATTTTTTAATCTTTTGAAGTCCACAAATGCTTAAATCTAAATATTTACACACTTTAAGTGCCCTAAGTAAAGTACAGAAAAGTGTTTTGACATAGAGATTAAAGATTTAAAGGTTTGGAAATATAGGAAAAAAATCTGCAAGCAGCAGTTTCAAAGTCTGTAAAATCTAGTTAGAAAGTTCAAAGTCTCCAATATAGACCTGAGCTGCACAGCGACATCGGATACGGTTAATATATTAGGATGAATGACTTCCAGTGAACACCATGTGTCGTTGTGTGTGTTGGGAGTCCACGTTAAATTGTAGTTTTGTCTGAGCTGTATTACCCCGACATTATTGGGGGTGTTTCTTAGATAGTAGTTATTTGTATAGTGTGGTGATACGACTGCGTTGTCTAAATGGTGCCGTAAAATTAAAATTATTTTGTTATCTTCGTGACAGCCTATGAAGGCTTCTGCCTAAGTACCAGAGTAACGTGGGTGTCAGGTTATTTATTAAAATTATTAGATGTTTAACCCAACCTTTGCCCTGTTCTGTCAACGTTGTCCAAGCACTGAAACGTGCAGTATTTGTATTTCACAGCACCTTTTAGGCAACGCAGTAGTGCCACCACGGACGTTATTTTTAAATAACTACCACCTTAAGATATCTTTTCGGCTGGGGATTGAACCGGCGACTTCTGGCTTCCAAGGCTGTTCACTGCATCACCGGGAAGATGCATTATAAATATGTTTTGTTACTGAGACAACGTTGGCGGAACGGTGAATTAGATAAAATGGGTAAACAAACCAGGAATCTATGGTACCTAGTATTTAGGCCTAACATACGTTTTCGAGGACTGGCAAAGATAAACATCTACTAGACTTTAACTTTGACCTTTAAACTTTTGCATGTAATGACACATGAAGTCTCAAAAACATCGTGTTTTTGACTCCTTAGAACCAGCTGAGAACCTACTTATTTAGAGATACCCTGATTGAGTTTTCTAGGTCTTAGGGTAATTTTTAAGATAAAAATTTTAAACCAAATAATATAGTATATTACGTTAAATGTTCTTTTTGGGACAGATAATAAAAGGGTATTTAAATTTGAGGTTAGGTTAAGTTTTAAATATGGTTTATTATAAATTAGAAAACTGATACAATATAAATAAGCCTAACTAGATTATAAATGTTAACTTTGGCAAAAATAATTTGGTTTTGCATTATTATTTAATTATTAAGTTTATTTAAATACAAAATCGCAAGGTAGTAAATAAATGATCTTGACCGAAAGTTGTTAGATTTCAGGACCACGCTTGCAGTGATTTTTCTTGTAATATTAACAAGTTTTATGGCAAATAACTCAATTTTATGATTTTATAAATATACATTCAGATTAAATATCTTTTTAATTTAACATAATAATAAAATAGATCTAAAAAATTAAAAAGGTACAGTTATATTTAAAAATAGTCGTAAAAGTATTAAGAAGCGTAAAACTGACTTTTTGGACTGATTTTTGGTGCTTAATAAAAGCAAACAGCGGCATGCACTCGTTTTTAAAATATGTATTCCAGTGGCCAAGCTTTTAACAAATTTTACTTTGTCACTTAAAATTCCACTTCAATTATTAAAAATCGATAAGGCTAAAGTAGTCTGTGGATTATAGAAATGCTTTTAATTTTGAAAAACCCATGACATGTGTAAACCTTTTTAAATCAGTCAGTTTTGGAAGCTGGTTTGATATAAAAATGAGAAAAGGTACGTATGTATTTCCCTTTCTTATCCTGGTATCCTTTTTATGAATTTAAGTGTATCAACAGTCGCATAAGAAGCAAACCTTTTATTACAAGGGTTTGCTTCTTGTGCGACTGTTTATATTTTTACAGTTTATTTTAGTTTTCTTGTATTATTTAGCGCCGGACCAATTTTGAGTTTTGGCTATTGTCAAAATTTTCTGCTGAAAACCTATAGTTATTCATCTCAAAATTTTTAATCTAGAATGGACTATAGGGATAACATTTTTAAATCATCGATGCACATTCTATTTTTTCTTAGTGTTAGTAGTTTTGATAAAGTTTGTGATATTTTTTAATCTTTTGAAGTCCACAGATGCTTAAATCTAAATATTTACACACTTTAAGTGCCCTAAGTAAAGCAAAGAAAAGTGTTTTGACATAGAGATTAAAGATTTAAAGGTTTGGAAATAAAGGAACTAATACAAATGTTTTACAATGACCCCATTTATCATATTAAAAAATCATTAAATTTTCACAAGCCGAAATAACAACAGTATTTTTTGACATAATTAAAAATTTATAGCCGCTTTTCCTAGCGATAAAAATGTATACATTATATAACATTTTTTTAGTTTTCTTTTTATCATTTAACCTTTGTACCCAATAGGTCCCTATAAAGCTTGAGTAGATCACCCATTTAGCATTAAGGGCTGCCCTACTATTAAAAGATTGTTTGGAAATTAAAATGATAAGGTGTTAGTATACGTATATTATTGTTCTTGCTGGTATTTCCACACGCGTTACTACACTACTAGGATAGTAGATTTATACATTAATCAAAGAATCACGACTAAAAATGTAGTTTTTTCCGTGACGAAAAAAATGTTGACATTGTATCTCTGTTAACAGGTACAAAATGTGACTTTTCATAAAATTATTTTTTCCCGTGGGAAAAAGTAAGTACTTTTTTCAGAACATAAATACACGTAAGTAAAGGTAAATATTTAATTTTAGAATAATTTATTATACAGAACTTACATTTCCCCTATATTAGGAGTCCAGATATTATTCAATCAAATTAAAAGCTTACATAGACAGATACTAAATAATTTTCTTAAGGGTTTTCATAGTTATGCAAAGTCTAATTGTGTTTCAAATATACCAGTCGGCCAGTTTAAGTTAACTTTAAATTTAACTTGAATAATTTTCTAACGTTTAATATTATGTCTTTTTTCAATAATAAGTTGTCGTTTTTTCCATCACCGAAAAAATTGTGTACTATACTCGAGAAAAATTTTAGATTTTTAACTCGTCGGTTTAATGTTTCCCTCCGCTTCGTGTCGGGAGAATAATAGGATAATAACTATTAAAATATTTTATTTCAAAAACAAATCTTTCAAAAGGTGTCGTGATAAATAGTACATTGATATATTAATTTTTATTCAACTTTCTACATCAATCTAAAAAGCGATTAACATCTAATTTAATATTATTATATAATTATAATATAACTATTTAAAATGTGGTTACCGCAATATTATCTAGACATTGACACTGAGAAAAACTGACAAGTTAAGTAAAGCCCAATGAAGCAGAATATAATAAACAAATAAAACCTAAACTATTAATGAGTTAAGTTTTTAGAGTCATATTTTTATCATAAAATAATCACAATCCTAAGGATCCTAGTTTTACCCTTTAAACGTTTAGCCAATTTAAAAGGTTTATAGGCAATGTGTGAAAAGGAATTTATTTAAGGCGTGTTAAGCACTAACAAGTAGAGATTAGACGCTTTGTTGTTGTTTTAGTTTTGTATAAACCTTTTTAAGTGAAACCGACGATCTATCTGTATAGTTTTTATATACCGTGTGCCTTAGACTGGGCCAGAAAAAACGACTTTTGTTTTTTTTGATTATATCGAAAATATTGTTAAGGGTGACAAAAACAAAATATCGTAAAAATTTAAGCCCTTAATATTAATATTTGGAGGTCCTTCTCCTTTGATTTAGATTTTTTATTTGTACTTTAATTTTTGCGTCAAAGCTTCCTAACTATCAAAGTAAAAAAACTATGTGCACATATATCTTTAGGGAATTAAATTTTCTACAAGAAACGTTTCTTTTAAAAATTTCTGCCAGACTAATCATGCATCAAATATTCATGTATTTTTAGATTTACCTTTTCTATTTTGGAATTTTGTAACTAACAAAAAAAGTAAATACATACAAAATAGGAACATAGATTCTTAAAGGGAATTTAATGCTCTACAAAAAATGTGTTCTTATAATTTAAAATAAAAGCATTCTTTTAAAATTTATTTACAATTTAATATAAGGAATTATTTTTAATAAATTAAATTGCGAATAACTTTTAAAAGAATGATTTTATGTAAAAACATTAAAAACACCTTTTTTTACTGCAATGAATTTCCTTTAAGAAATCCGTGTTGCTGTTTTTTCTATATATTAAGTTTTTCGTTAGTTACAAAATTTTAAAATAAAAAGAGGTAAATCTAAAAATATATCAATGTTTAAAGCTTGATTACTCGAAAACGGTTTGTCTGGGAAAAATTTTTAAAAATGACGTTTTTTGTAGGCCATTTAATTTTTTAAAGACAATGAGCAAATATTTTTTTACTTCTATAGTTAGGGAGCTTTGACGTAAAAATTAAAGTACAAATAAAAAATCTAAATTAAGGCAGTGGGACCTCTAAATATTAATATTAGGGGCTAAAAACTTAACGATATTTTCTTTTTATCACCCTAAACAATATTTTTGATATATTTAAAAAATAATAAGAAAAATTGATTTTTTTGGCCCAGTCTAGTGTGCCTACAAAATTACTAGCAAGTATTTTATCTTCTTTAAATTTAAAATTAAAGTGGAAGTATAGCTAAAATTGATGCATTGATCCGTTCTAACTAGAAGTGCTACGAAATATGCTTAGAAATTGCTTGTATTTTTTTTTAATAGATGTTTGTTACAAATTTGTGAACTAGTTCCTGAAAATGGCGTTCAAAAACAACCATCTTGACCTTTTGGTTTTAAAAGTGGACTATTTAGATCTACCTAAAATTCAAGGCAAAAACAACTTGTTTACTGGATACATTCAATATATTTTTAGAGGATCATTTTTATTCATGCTAAAAAAATTAGACAGTTTATCTAAACTATTAAATTTTTTTATTTTACACAAATCAAATGTAAAACTTTTAATTAAAACTAGTCTATTTCCCTAAAAATTCATTGCTTCACCAATATTTTTGTTACTTTGTTACTTCCCATTTTTGGTTGTTCTCAACATAGGTTGCCCCTATTTTAAATTACTCTAGGGACTTATTGGTAATTTTGTAACATGAAGAAACAAAGTTATCTAACATCAAACTAGGAATGTGTATGCCTTTCAAAAGTGAAGAATACAAAAAACGGTTGACAATTATATCTTCTCTATCTACCACACAGGAAAACTCTGCTTCATATAGTTTCAGAGATATGAGTATCGACATAGGTTTGATAAAAAGGGCAGCTTTAAACTCCGTATATTGTTTTACCAATCTTTTAGAAAGCTTAACAAAAACTGCATATGTCTTTTAAATAGAATATCTCTGTAAATTTAAAATTGTTAACTTGTCAAAAAATATTAATTATTTAGGCTTATATCAGATTATCCAAATAAGTCGCGCCCACAATATAAAATGTATGCCAATGCTATCAAATGATTTGAACTGATTTTAAATGAGATTACAAATAATTTGCAAAAAGGATTTTTTAGCGAAATTAACTTACCTGAGTAAATTTTTAATTTTTGTGAGGTAGTTACATCAAGTATAAACTAAAAATGCATTGTCTACTTTTACCGGCATGTAATAAAAACATTATTCTTATGTAATACAGTTTAACTGGTAATAAAAGTTTACTTACTTACCTTATTCAGGCCATTTAGAAGTGCTGATATTCTTTTTAAATTTTTGGGACTTTCATTGAGTTAACGCAAAGTAGTCAACATGGATTTTTAACTGGTTTAAGTTTTAAGCGCTAATAAAGAGGATCTTATTAATTATACAGGGTTATTTTTAGGTTATTATATTTCTTTTAACACAGTATAAAATGCAAAAAAATAAGAATATTTAGCAAATAAAGTTGTGTTTAAAAATGCTTCGTTTTCGAAATACAGGGTGTTAAAGTTTTAAGAATAAAGGCATTTTTATCTTAAACTTCCTACCACTTTAGATATGTCCTGCAAATTTGCAGGACACTGCACCTTCTTTAAACCATTACATTACATTTTTGCTCTAAAAGTGTTTTTAAAAAATTTACCAGTGGCGTTCGAACAAGATTTGTATTAAATTGTAAAAAATAGTACGCCACTTCTTTTCTTTAAATGTATATTATTTTTTAAATAATCGTTTACCTTAAAGTAAATTTGGTTTTTAAATATGTATTAGTACGACGTAACGGATTTCGTTTAAAAAAATTTAAGCCATTCTGATGCACGGCAAAATCGCTAAAATTTAATATGATGTGTTGTATGTAAAATTTGTTTTTGTCTAATTTGTATTAAAAAAGGTTAAAAACTCACAATACTAAAATTTAAATCTAATAAAAAAATAATTAGTAGTTATAATTTTTAATTAAAGTCAATAACGAATTTTACGTACAAAACACCATATCAGATTTTAACGATTTTGCCATGCCTTAAAATGACTTTTATTTTTTTAAACGAAAACTGTTTGTTCTACTAAAAAAACAACACACCAAATTTACTTTAAGGTAAATGATTATTCTAAAAATAATATTGATTTGAAGAAAAAGCAGTAACGTCCTATTTGTTCGATTTGATACAAATTATTTTCGGACGCCACTGGTATCTTTTTTAAACTTTTACAGCAAAAAGTTAATGTAATGGTTAAAAGAAATGTACCAAATTTCGTGGACATATCTGAAGTGGTAGAAAAGTTATGATAAAAAGGCATTTTTTCTAAAAACTTTAACACCCTGTATTTTAAAAACGAAACATTATTAAACAAAATTTTATTTTAAAAATGTTTTTATTTTCTTGCATTTTATAATGAATAAAATTTGTTTAAATCTCCCAGTCACACAACATAAGCACCAAGCATTTTGATATACTCCCCAAAGCCATTTCCCCACGTTTTAATTATTTAAATTAGTAATTTAATTTTTATTAACCTTCGTCGTATTTAGATCATTTTCTTATTAGGCGCGATTAAATTATCGCAAGAGATAGAGGTTAAATATTTAAAATATGCGACCTTCAGATACATTTTCTTAACGGTTGTTAACAGGTAATATTTGATGCTTTCTGTTGACAAAGCGAAAAGTTTCAAAAATAGTTTAGATACCGTAAATTGAATGATCTCGGAAACTACTACTAGATACATTTTCTAAATTTTGCTGCTAAATTTAAATAATATTGATCTTCACGGTTGATACCGGAAGTGCGTATCAACCTGCCTTTTTAGAACACCATATATATTATTACATTTTTGTATATCGTACGAAATTCTTAGCATTTTTTGTGTATCATGTCCTATACTTAAGTCGAGGCGTTTTTGACATATTTAAATTTTCTTGTCAAAAAATTTGGTTTGCAGACCCAAAAATATGTAATAATTTATCTTATAAAAAATCCTTTATTATAATATATAGGTGCGTATCAACCTGCTTATTTTAAATAGAACACCCTATATATTATTACATATTTGGATTCTGTATGAAATTCTTAGCATTTTTGTGTATTATGTCCTATACTTAGGTCGAAGCGTTTTTGACAAATTTTCTGGTCAAAAAATTAGCTTTGCAAACACAAAAATATGTGTAAATTTATCCAACAAAAAATCTCTTGTTATTTAATTTGGGATTAAAATTATGTTTAAGAGAAAATTTACCTTAGTACTTAAAAAGTTAAAAAAATAATAATAATACAGGGTTCTTTTTTAATACGATTAAAAATAAAATTGAGAAAACTACCAAAAGTAAACTTTTTTAAAATGGAAACCTTCAAATTTTAATATTTTATCTTATGAAGCATCAAAAATAAAAGTAAATTTGTAAAAAGTTGCCTTTTTGTAAACGTTGTAGTTTTCGAGATATTTCAAATCAAATATTTTTTTGGCAAATAATTTCGCATTCGATTGTCTTTTAACGCCATCATAGCCAACTTATAATAACAATATTTAAATTTGCAGCCTAGCAATTTCCTGTTTTCTACTAAAAAAACACTAATTGAGCGAAAAAATTTATCTGGGTTTATGTAAAAAGGTTAATAACTATTGTAGACTTATACGCACATTAAAGGTCCAAGACTGGCTTGTAACTCGTAAAATTGTCTCGACGAATATCATCTGAGAATTTTTTTCGATCGGACGAAAATTTACTTTCTTCCAATACGTTTTCTTACATTTAAAATGTGTTATTCCTGATAAGACTATACTTGTCGATGTTATTTGACAATACATGACAATGTGATACTATAGTAACGTAATTAATTAGAATCAAATAATTTTATGTTTATAATTTTTAAATTTCCGGAGTCTTGTTGGCCCACCATCGTCAGCAATATCTCGCTTCTCCTTCATGTTACACCAAAAACTATTGCAGGAAAAATATGTTTCTTGTTTAATTCAAGTTTGTTGCTTTTTGGTCATTTAGTTTTAAAAATGTTCAAAATTATTCGCCTGAGGGCACGTAGATGTGTTGTACATGTTATTAAAAAAATTGGCAAGCAAAAAATTTTATACAATTGATATATTTTGCCAGCAAAATTTTCTCTTTTATTAAATTATAAAAGCATAAAATATATTTTATTTTGTTTCTACAGCACACACTGCTTTTCAAATATGCACCAAATCTAAATCCTAGATGAGATTCAACACTTACTTTAAACTAAAATCTATTTTTTTTAATCCACCGAGTTCAAAACTTGCAAGGCCGTTAACTAATTATAACCAGAAATAATGTGCACTTTATCCATACGATCTGCATTTAAGTTATCACCTGATTCCTGTCATTTAAAACCGATTTTTACCGTAGAATTTTTGGTTGTTCACCTAAAATAGATGATTATCTGTTGTGGTTTGTTGTGTAATAATTCAATCATAGGTCTAGCTTTTAATAAAAAAAAAACAATATAACTTCAATTTATTAATAAATCAAGGTGGCTTCGTATAGTGAACTTTAAAAAACTAGACAGATTATTATTATACCGAATTTAAAATAATAATGATAATACTTACAATATACCCTTTATCCAACAATGTTTAGCTATGTACTAGTAGTCCCTGGGCCAGTAATGAAATGGATTTCATGATGAAAACCCTTTTAAAACCTGTTTAGGGTGTTCCTTTTGACAAGTCTACCACGAATATTCGTACAACCATATACGGAAGCAAAGCTTTAACCCAGCATGTCAATGTCAAATGTATCGTGTGTTGGACTGGGCGAACGCGTCATTTTTTGACGGACAAATTTATTACTATGTTTTAGATCCAATTTTAAAACATTGTGCCAAAAATCATAAGAATTACAGTCACGAAACCCGCCCATTCCGATAACCGAAACATCTATTTAATCCTTATGGTTTCATGACTCTAACTGGTAACACTTACCAATTTTGGCACAATGTCTAAAAATTTTATGTGAAACATTATGTTAGACTTGTCCGACAAAAAAACGCGTTCACCCAGTCCGATACCCGATACATTTGACATTGACAGGCTGGGTTAAAGCGCCGCTTCTATATGTATATGGCGGTATGAATATTCGTGGTAGACTCGTCAAATGGAACTTCTTGGAAGGTTTTAAAAGGGTTTATCATGAAGTCCATTTTATTACAGGTACAAGAACTATAAATAGCAGTAGGTGTTTAATATAAGGTGTTTTAAAAGAACGCTGCCAAACTTTAAGGGGAGATTTATTGCATGATTTTAAGAAAAACGTTTTTATTAACATGAATTCACAAATTCCTGAATTTTGAAAACACGAAATTAAACACAAATATGTATGTAAATAAATAAAGTCCAGTAGTGTCTTAGGCGAAACCTGGAAAAGGTATTCTAACAAAGAAATGTTCGTATAGAGGGTTTTCAGTAACTTAACCGACAAACTTTAAGGGGTCGTTTTATAATGAAAATAAGAAAAAAACTCCACTACGGAAAGTTAAAAATTTTTAAAAGTACTGTTTTTTTATTATAACTTCTATACCAATTATATACCCTCAAAAGACATTTTTTGGAATACAAGGAAAAAAATAATTTTACCAGTTTCGTTCACAAGGGGTTCAAGGTAAATATTTTTTTAGGAAAAAATGGTACGCAACTGCATTTTTTACAATAAGAATATTTTTTTAATTCCCAATTAATTTGGAACAAATTTGATCTTCTGTCTGTTTTTGACGTGACAACGTCTTGTAATTCGATGGAGCCGGCTGCACACACCAAAAACATGACTCATGCGGCGTTACCTCGCTCTGAGGCGTTCCATTTAAGGCTTGAAGTGCAAGCGAGAGCGCGGAACGAGCTACAAAAATGGACAATCGGCCTCCGCGCTTGACATCTGTTTCTCTCCTACTTGAGTAAGCGGTCCGCGTAGACTATAAAACATTTACATGTTTTCGTATGTAGTATGAAGTGCAGTGAAAAGTAAATGTGGTGTCAACGATTATTGCTAACTATTCCATCAGTATTTTCTTATGACGTTATCACGTTTAACTATCGTCAGTAAACCGACTTTGCAGACAACCGATTTTTTTATTTGATGTACGGTTTTTTTTGGTCATTTTATATAGCTTTTATCAAATTCCGCAGTAAACACTCACCTTTATTATGAATTCTTTAATAAGATAAGGATTTGACCATGCCGAGAAATGCTTTTTATTTATTTACGCAAGAAACCGTACATCAAATAAAAAGGCAAAAGATTAAATTTGTTCCAAATTAAATGGGAATTTTTAAAAATATTTTTATTTTAGAGAAATGCAGTGGCGTACCTTTTTTCTTAAAAAATATTTACCTTAAACCCTTTATGGACGACACTGGTAAAAAGTTTTTCTTAAGTGCCAAGAAAGGTCTCTATTTTTTTAAAAAGGTTTTACACTTTGTAGTTAAAAACTAAGACGTTTCGGACATATGGTAAAATAAAGGTTTTTTCTAATTTTTATAGTAAAATCACCCCTTAAAGTTACTCGGTTAAGTTACTGAGACCCTGTATAACAAAAATGACAAATACTTATTTAAATAACGTTTTTATCTGGTCTAACAAATTTTGCTAATACACGTGTTTTTAATATGTTATGTTTTTTTTTATTATTCTAGCACCCTGCTTGAGAGTTATGTTGTTTTTTTGTTTTTCTTTTTTTTTGTCAATTTTTTAAATATTTATTTAATTTTAAAAATCAATCTTTACCTGGATATGACGGTGGGTGGGGTTTAAAATGTTAATGCCAAATCCTTCCTTTCCCTTTATTTTTAAATACACGGTATAAATTTCATATCCATTACACTAATCATTATTTTTTTATATAAATACACTCCTGATTTAACACAAAGCAATCATTTATATTTGTACGTTCACCATTAAAGCAAGAAACAAAGCTCGCTTCATTCACAACCGTTAAAAAATCTTTCACAACTAATGTAATTTTAATGTCACCCACAATAGGTCAAGTCAACCCATACAAAATACGTGAGATATCTGGAGCATAAATACATGCATTCCTATAGGTAAAACATAATATATTTTTTTAATGTATAGCGAAATACATAAACTTTTATAAAATAAAAAATATATGGGATAGTTTTTGGTTTGGTTTAACTATAGACAAAAAAACTACAATAATAATATTTATTTATTATACATAATATGTAGGTATATTTGTCCTCTCTTCTCGCTACGTTTTGGTATTTTTATTAACAGTGAAGATAAAACAATTTTTAAAAAGTAAGTGTATAATTAATTATTTTTTAACGATATGGTAGTAACTTGTTTAAATAAATTAGAGTTTGTAAACTTTTTAAAACTTGTGTTAAACTCTTTTTTTCCAAAAGAAGGTCCCTATCTATTGTTTTCTCTGTATATTTCAAACTCATATTTTTTTAACTTTAGGAAATACCTTGCTTAAAAAATGGAAAAATGCACTTTTATTACAAAAAGTAAACCAAATAATATAAACCTATCAAAATCACAAGTTTAGTATGTTAGTTCTATTTTTGCTTTTGTGCGTTGAGCTCTTCTTGCAATGAAACACGAGCAGCTACTGAAAATTTTGTTGTTAGTTATCGCCAAAGCCGGATTAATAAGTGTGAGGCCCCGGGACTATTTCAGTGTGTGGGGAATTACATCGACGGAAATTTTCTTTAAGAATTTTTTCCAAAATCATTTTTGAAAAGCAAAAAAAAATTCCAGACTATTCTTTCATTATTCTATATAACAAGCTTTTTTCCACGACAAGTACTTGTGGGAAACGTGAAACATCGTTGTGGGGACCCCTATTTGTAGAAGCCTCGGGACTGAAGCCCCAGCTGCCCTCCGGCCCTTATTATCTCCCCTGCAATATTCTGGTATGTATGTGTAAGTCGACTCATATAACAAATTTCTTAAACTTAGTACATATACTTTTGTTAAACACGATATAGGCATCTTATTTTACTTCAGTGCAACCAACGAAGTGCAACTTAGCTAATTAAATGTTCAAGAAATTGGGAAATGTTTTGAGATGTAGGGCGTAAAAATAAACTTGTGTTATATTATAATAAACAAACATGTATTTATGTATTGTCTTGAATTTCAAATAGTCATACATACGTACCTACTTTGAGGAAACTCCTGGTTTCATATTAGATAATCCTTCTTGATAAAAACACGTTATTTTGAAGGATTTTGATATTACCTAAATGTGTTAATACCTTACCTTTGGAGTCATGTTTCGATTAACTAAGATACTATAAAAAAATATTTCACAACGACAACTCTTTCTATATTTGTTGACAATGTAAGTCGCAAATATGGCAAGCCCCATCTATTTAGCGGCCCAAAATGTAAAATTTGGGGTTCGAGGAACAGCTCCGAATTGGTCATTTATGATCACTAAGTTTGACGAATTGGTCATCCATACACCAACTTTTACAGCGTGTTTAAAATATCAAATCATACATGACTCAATCAAAAAATATACAGTTGGTCACAAAATGGTCAACATTAGTCTTTGTGATTAATTATTTGGTCAGCAAGATTAAAGAAGTTTTTATGTTAAATAAAGATTTTAGAATCAAAAAACAAATTCTGAAAGGTAGTTACAATTAGAGAATTGGTCATAGGTATTTATTATTTGGTTAGGGATACTGAAATAAATATGAAAAATTTATAATTTTTAGGTCACTAATTGCTACATAAATATATTTAGCATTTTAACATCACCATTCGGAGATCGTTTAATTCTAAAACAATTAATCATTAAGTCCCAGCAGTCAGTGGTCAGCAGTAAAATAAAATTAAGCAAAGTTATTTCAAATTTGCAGGGGTGGTTTAACACTGACTTTTTGACAAAATTCAGATCCCATTTAATGCTATAAAAATTTATTACAAATTGGTCATAATTGGTCAGTCAGTCTTAAATCTAAATATATAAAGTGAAATTCAAAGTGTGCCAAGGAGTCATAGATGTAACATCTGTTATGCCGTGACTACTTGGTTTTTATTGATGTCACTTTAGATTAAAAATTAAAAATAAAAAATATTTAGAGGTTAAGTATTAAAAGAAAACCAAAAATAACGTTGTTACTCGGAATAACATTGTTTATTTAATTAAACTAAAATATACCGGCTGTCACATTTCAAGCAAAAAGTTAAAGACACCTAGTATTTAGGGTACATTTTCTCGAAAACTACTAAAATATTAAAATCCAAAGTCTGTTAAAAAAAATTGAGATCCTTTAAGATAGGGTATCGCTTTACCCTCTTTTGCATTTATACTTTTTGACGTTTGTGTTGGTGGGGGACTGGATAACCGGTACTGGTGGGGACTGGATAACAAGTAAACACAAAAATATGTTTCCCTAAAAATAAAAATTGACGTGTTTCATGATTTTTTATAAGTGTACAAATAAGAAAATTATACGGGGCGTCTCATTTCTAATTAAAATGCACTGTATAATATTATGCTCATATGACAATAATCTGTATCTCCATAAGCAGATCTATTATTAAAATTATTACTTCTGTTTTTCCTTATTAACTTACTCTTACACGCACGTATTGCAGTCTTTCTCTTATTTACATCTTCTACTCAAGTCTGAATTACAGACACAAGACGGAATTTTTTGACGTAATTTAATAGGGTGGAGCACACAGGAAAACCTTGAGTACCACCAAAGAATGTTAGCACGGTACGATAAACTCCCACTGACCGATCTAGTTTTTATGGTGTCATAGCAATTTAGAAGGTGATTTTGCAATGTTTTTCCTTATATTAATAGTCTTTTAGGGTGGAGTCAGCAGAATTTTATAAATAGGTACCTCCTTGTACCTGTTTGCAGATATTCATCGCCTATGGTGGTTGAGTCAGCACTTTACAATGGTATGTCTCCCCATGGTAAAAAAATGCATTGTTTGAACTGACATTTGAACAGTACGAGTGGACATGAAAAACAGTACTCTGGTTTTTATTTATATTTTTATTTAATATTTTGTATTAAAATACCTAGCTACATATTGTATTACAATTACTTATAATGTACATAAATTATAAAAATACAGTGGCAGTTCTATTTTTATTTATAAATTAATTTAAAATAACTTAGATTATGGCAAAAATTATCTCGGACATATCTAAGAATAAAATTTATTTTATAAATGATGCCCACATGCATAAATTATTATAATTTTTTTAGGAATGGGATTTTACCTAAAAGCTTTTAAAAATGCAGTAGTTTATTTCTATATAAGAAAAAAATATTTTTTTTAATGTTTTCAATGCTGTGACAATAGTTTTAAATGATTTAAAAATTTGGTTACTTTGTTGATATCTATTTAGTACTTTGAACAAAAATTTATAAACAACACCAATATTTATTTTTATACCTATGTGTATATATTTTTTAGACTTTAACGCGTAAAAGGAACACGTAATATGAAGTAATAATTTTTAAAGAAAATAATGAAACAAGGGAAGAAAACTGAAAAGCAGAAAATAAGTAAGATGACTACATGCTTTGCCAGGCATTATAAGAAAATGATTAGATAAATGTTATAAAATTAAAAAGAAAATGCGTACAAGAAAAAAACGAATAGAAATTGGAAGGTAACAGAAAAAGAATAAAAATTAAAAAGGCAAAGAAAAGGAAAAAGAAAAAGCTTTAAATATTAATATTAATAAACTAAATTTTATAAATAAAAAGGTTGTTTTATAAATCAATATTTGGTTTGCCCATAAGATGGGTTTACTTTATAAAATATTAACAATAGCAAAACATTTCAAATAAACATTTTTTCGACAAAACTTTACATTTTACTGCATTTTTACTGTTTTCAGATTGCAAAATGAGCACAAGATTTATTTTATCTTTTATCTCTTCCCGCATAAATGTCGGGGACGATCATTTAAAAAACTAACATTTTTTTATATTGTATCCTACACTAAACCTTAATCCTACAGGTATTTATTTACAAACATCTCCACACAAGAAAAATTGTTTAAACACCTAACATCAATCATACATTCCTTATCTTCTATAATTTACAGTGTAGCTTCCAGTCCAGATATCTACATTTTGAGCAGGATGACCTTGGAACATATTGTATCCTGGATAAGCTGGTGGTGTTGGGTTCCAGTACGACCTTTGAGGAGCATAGTTGTATGTGGAAGCGGGAGGATTGTAGGTAGGTGGTCGGTAAGTAGGGGTAGGAGGACTGTAAGTAGGAGCAGGAGGATTGTAAGTAGGGGCAGGAGGGGTGTAAGTAGGAGTATAAGCGGGTCTCGCAGGAGGAGTGTAGGCTGGGGCATTGTAAGTGGCTTGAGTGTAGGTAGGAGCGTAAGCAGGTCTAGTAGGAGCGGTGGGCTGACCGTAAGTAGTAGGAACATAATTCATTTGGTAGGAAGGACCTGTGTAACTGCTTTGTGGAACGTAATTGGGATCGTCTTTGTTATAGTAAATTGAGGGGTCTTCTCGGTATTGACCATCGTCTTCGTCGTCGGGTCCCAAAGGGTCGAGAGCTTTGGGGTCTTGACTGAGAGTGGGTGGTGCAACCTACAAGGTAAAAAAAAGTTAGTAACTTTTAAATCAAATATAAAATATGATACGATAAATTTATTATAAAAATGAATGCAATAAGGCTATTTTAAAGTCATGTACAGTATGATTTACCAGTTTTATATTTATACTGGGTGCCCGACTATATTTTGACCCATTTTGACCGCATATAACTTTGGTACTAGTAAAGTTATTAAAACGCGGATTTAGAAGAAAGCCCTATTTTTTTTTAGTTTTACCATATCCCTACGATTTGGTTGTGACATTTAGTTTTAGCAACTTTGTTATTGCCCCGTATAAAAACATATGCTATACATAAAACATAAGCTGTGGTTACTTCAAAAAAAAATTATTTATCTCTAAAAAATTAGCTGCATAAAATTAAGAGTATTATTTGACAAAAAAATTGCTACGTACAAGGTTAAAGGAAAAAAATATGGCAACAAAGCTCTGGGATATTAAAAATATTAACAAAAGTTTTTATAAAGTTAATCCTAGCTCTACTAAAACTATTACTTTGTAAATGAAGTATAGCTTTAATGCACGTATTTTTCTTTCTGTAACCTTTAAAGGCTCCCCCACACCGGCGCGAAACTCTTGCGATGAAAATTTTCTGTTGCGGAAAATTCGCAGGCGGTAGCAGTAGCGGTCAAAACTTCCCAACATTGCCGCGAAAACCAAAAACTAATCCGCGACTGTTCGCCATACAAATATGAACATTAAAGACTCAAGAAACTCACCCTATATATTCTGTCATCTTTAATAGTTTTTGAAATATGAGCACTTAAATTACTGATCTCGATGAATGTTACTACCTGCACGAAACAAAATTTACATTTCATAGGCGAAAAAACGGGTTTGTGCGCAAGCAAATTGAGAGTGAACGCGCCTGGCGCCAAACAGATCCGGATTATCGGAAAGAATTGTAATTAAGAAAACAACGCTGACCTGTCGCGACTCTTGCGGATTCCGCCCCAGCCAGTCTGAACGCGTTGATAAGTCGCCGTGCGAACTTTTGCGTCGGTGAGGTACTCTTTTATTAAATGCAGTCAATTTTTTAGAGATCAATCATTTTTTTTTTAATAATGACATGGTATTTTTCACTTTTTTTTTAAAGGAGTACGATTACATTTTTGAACTGAAGATAATATATACATGGTTGGTTACATTTAAAATAACAAAGTTTCCCTGTATCGGAAGAAAATGTTTCTGTGATAACGGCATGTTACAACAAATGGCAAAGATATAACAAAAAAACTTAAAAAAAACTATGGCTTTTTGCAAAAACTGCGTCTTGATAATTTTATTTGTTTTTAAGTTATTTGCCATCACCATGGATCTAAATATAGTCGAACACCCTGTATTTATAAAGAGAAAAGTGTATAATATATTTAAACAATTTTTAGGGGCAATAAATACCTAAAAAGTAAGGAAGCCCAATAGGTTATTAAACAGATATTTTCTTCTTCTGACAATGGTTTATTTAACATTTTTATCTATAAAACTTACAGTGACGTCTGTACCAGCGGGTTCAAAACCACGTCTACTGGCCCCATATTCGACTTCTCTTAGTTGTCCCCTGTCATCGATGTAACCATATTTACCAAATACTTCTCCAGTTGGGTATTTAGTCTCTATTTTGTAGGTACCATCTGCGTTTTCGTACCTAACAGAAGAATTCTATGTTTAGTGTTTTTAGTTGCAAGGTAAATATATGGCGAATTAAAAACTTCTTTGGAATTAACTATTTTTATAAATTAACATACATATATCTGTTATAATATGACTTAATATTATATTTTATTAATTGAAAAATGGTATATTTAAAAGAACTATTTTTATTAAACATTTTTTTCTTACGTGTATTTAAAAACATATTTCTTGTTGTTGTTTTTTAGAACTTTTAAAAGATCAACAAATGGACAAACATTTGTTTTGTAAAAATAGTTGTGCCATAATTATTTTATTAATATAATTTATTATTTATAGAAAAAGTAAGTGATTACTTACTTACTTACCCATAACTGTAGGACCCATCATCATTGTGTTTATCAATTTGCTTTAGAATTGGTACTGGAGTTGTATATTTGTAATCTTTTGAGCAGAAGCCACAACTACTACTGCTAAAAGCAGTACCTAAATAGAAAAAAATAAATGTCTAAAATTATTACCTTAATAAAAGGGCATTACATCGTTTGTTTGATACAAAAAAATTACCTAAATTTATTTTACATAAAGAATTTGTTAAACTCAAAATTTTGTGCGGACCTAAATTATTCATGCTATTTGTTTTTAACTTCAAGAATTCAGCTTTCAAACATACCATTGACGATAATAGGATATTTCTGATATTCAAGTAATTTCAATGTATTCACTATTAGTATTATTTTGTAAATAATCTATACAGTGCATTACAACAACACCACCAACAACAATAAGGGTTATTCTATCCCCTCACCAACACAAACGTCAAAAAGTTCAAATCAAAAGGGGTAAGTGATACTTTATCTTAAAGGGTTTTAAATTCTACAGCGCGTCTTCGGAAGTTCTTACCTAATGGAAAACTTATTAATTATTAACTTTACAAAAAAATGTGTCTCTTTATAAAAAGTCCTGCTTGATGGGAATATACATTTCCGTATATATGTATATATATATATATATATATATATATATATATATATATATATATATATATATATATATATATATATATATATATATATATATATACATATTTATATATATATATATATATATATATATATATATATATATATATATATATATATATATATATATATATATATATATATATATATATATATATATATATATATATATATATATATATATATATATATATATATATATATATTATATATATATATACTTTTTACCAAATTCATATACAGGGTATTTCCTAACTACGGCACGAAATTTTAAAGGGTGATTTGTATATGTCATTTTATATAGAAAAGTTCCTATAAACATATGTCGGAAGGTGCTTCGTTTCTGAGATACAGGGCGTTAATTATTTTTTTTAAAGTCTCTTTTTTAATATCTTAAATACGAAGCCAGATACAAAAAAGGTATTTCAATAGAAAGTTGTATTTTAAGTTATATTTTTATAAAGATATAAAATACTTTTTAAAATAGATTTTGGAGCATGGTGCTTTTGAGAATATATTATATGTTGCTTAATTTAATAATTGCTATAATAATTATTAAGCAATAATAAATAAGAATCGCTCACACCCTAAATTTATTTCTTTCAGGACATTTTGCTAAAGGTTAAATATCGCCACTTAACTGTATAAACCACCTAAATTAAAAATAATTTACATTTTTAATAATGCAATATCACACATATCAAATGCATGAATATGTAAATGAAATAATTAGTTAAAACTGTATCAATAAATGGACATTCAAATTAGTTATATAACTCAAAGCAGCAAGGTGTAAAAAACGTCCTTGGAGGTTATTTATTATGGGCAATATTGGAAGTCATTCTAATGGTTATACGGATACAACGTTGGGTTGCCACAAATATTCAAACACGGAAGTATATTTAATTTTTCACACAAACATTGGGCGCGCACAAATAAAATAAAATAATTTATTTGATCTTGATATGCAAACACAAAATTCACTCCCAAACAAAGTCTTTACGTCACATTCTTGCTTCCATCAAGTTCATACTGAATTTTGCCAGGGTTTATTACCGGCACCAACTCTAATTCATTTTACAATAATGATCTTTTCTCGTTAAAAATAAATCACTTCCTTTGCTTGTATCACTCTAATATTTACTTTCGTCAAGCCAGTCTCTTAGCCGCTCAAAAACACAATCCTCCTCTACAGTATGGGCCAAATTAAACTTTTACACACAGTTTATAACTAATAATCCCTCTTAATTTGTTTCGCCTAATTATTTTTATTTTTATAGGGCTAATAGGTAGATGTTTTTCTCCAGGTTTTCCAATTTTGGCCAAGTAGATTTAGACAGTACCTAACATCTACTTATTAGCCATTTAAAAATAACAAGATAGACGCAACAGATAAAAAGTTATGACTAGTTAGAAAGTGTGCAAGTTAAGTTTGGCCCACACTGTAGAGGTTCCAATAGATCAACACGTGGTGCCGCTCTATTTTTGGTTTTATTCCATACAGCCCTTGTAGGTACTTTAATTTAAAAAACATGTTTTTAATTTTCGAAACTTTCACCCACCTCACCTCTTTAAGCGATTATTGCTTAACATCTAGAGGTCGCTTGCTCTCCTTAAGTTTCTTTTTATACCTATTTTGAAATTATTATATTTTGCCCTACTGTCACCAGACAAACAGACAGACAAAAAAGAAAATTATATTGGACATTTTGAGTTGCGCTATTTTTGAGATAACAGAATTTGCAAAGCGAGTCCATACATATGTTTATATAAACTTGTCTTTATAAAATGACATAAGAAATTAATCTTTAAAGTTTCGTACCGTAGTTATCAAACCCCCTGCATTTAATATAAAAAACAAGTATTTTTAGATCACCCTGTATATCTAACACAAAGTATTTTGTGGAAATAAATTTTCTTGTCAAGCAGGGCTTTTTATAAGGAGGCACTTTTTTCGTTAAGTTAATAATTAAAAAGTTTTTCCTTTGATTAAAACTTTCGAAGTC
Organism: Listronotus bonariensis; assembly: GCA_014170235.1. Lineage (NCBI taxonomy): Eukaryota > Metazoa > Arthropoda > Insecta > Coleoptera > Curculionidae > Listronotus > Listronotus bonariensis. The sequence goes on from JACEGR010004191.1 coordinate 31,108, forward strand.
GTATTTAAGGGTTTGTATGTAAAAATATCTTAAATATTTACTTAGTATCTCTAAAGACGTAAGAAAAATAACAACATCTATATCTTTTTAACATAGAACATGAAACAGTTAAGTCCATTATTTATTTACTTTTTCTATTTGATACTAGGTAGTTGCTATTTTGCTTTTGCAGTTTCCCGGATACTTACTAAATATTTTGAAGAGCTTTAGAATTACGAACCCTTAAAGTTTTTGTCCATTGGCTAAACTGGTTTCACAGGACACAAGAACTCTTTTTATAATAAATATAGTTATTTTTGAGAACCAGAATTTAAAGAAAAAATCTAATATTTACCGTATTTTGAAACCATTATATCCAACAGATTGGGTAACGAGTGCAAAAATTTGCACGAAATTTAAAAAATAATAATAAAAACATAAAAACGCATAACTGCAAAGAGATATTTTGGAAAACATGCAGGCACCCAACAATAGATTCTAAATTGTTTTTCACTAAACACACAAAAGAAAATTTTCACTTAACAATAAAATTTTCACTAAAAAATAACACACACACCAATACTTACGTAGATTTTCATATTTAACTAGTGCAGATACAAGAAATGAAAACAAAGCACAAAGTGGTAAACAGCCGCGCCTTTGTCAGTCTTCAGGTTTTATACTTCGGCTCCCCACAAAACTGTCGCAAGGTTAATATTTGCTTTTTAGTTTTCGAATTTTCCGTTAGGCTTTTTATAATTAAGGGAAATATAATCAAAATGTCTTATCTTATGGACTCCCTAACTGAATCGATTATTTCTGAAACCAGTTTACTGACATTTTTGGCGAAAATAATATTTACAGCGATTTTTAATTTTACTGTGTAGACACAGTTTTGTAAAATTTCATCAACACACACAGGGACACAGGGGTGTTTAGTCGTAAATCAAGAAGATGCAGAATTTTAATAGCAATTCTGCGGTAATATATATATATTTTTCTCATTTATACTTGGTGATTTCCAAAAAAAAATATAAACGAGTATAGCTATTACGCCCCCTAGCGGTATAGTTAGGAAGTGGAAAATAGTTTTCAGCAATTTCCCATAGTTGATTTTCTTAAGGGAATTTTTTATGCTACCTAATTTCCCTAATGAAATACTCTGTATTATAACTTTTATGCGCAAAATTTTTGATTATTGAAATTTATCAGAGGGCTTTATTTATAAATATTTAATAGTTAAAATTAAAATTTTTGGAATGGTTTGGATTAAATTATTTTTAATAATATTAAACGCCGCGAAAACTATATATAATAAATATAATAGCTTGTAACTTCAATGCGCAAAATTTTTTAAATGTCGCAATTTATGAGAGGTTTTTATTTATTAATAGGACATTTGCACCTCTTAAAATAACAGACTATTTTTGGCCTCCTTATGGTTATCGTTATTAAACATAACGATTACGGCAGCAGTTTTAGACAGAGATTTTGCAACCTCTTTTAAGAAATTTATCTTGCGTCTGCGCTTTCGACCCATAACCTTATTTTTGCCTGTGGTTCGCCGATTTTAAAGTTTGCGAAAAATCAGTATTTACTTTTATTCTCCATAAGTTATATATTGATTTTTTAATATATGCAAACAGTTCCCTTGATTTTGTTTTTTAAAGTAGATGTAAACAATACAGTATAAGCAAAAAGCAAGTGTGCCAGATTGTAACATGTAAATTAATTACTGATTTAAAACATCCTTAAAAATGCAAGTCCGTTTTAATTTCTTTACACTATTTTATTTTTCTTACTGCTATGAATTTTTCGCTAATTATTCGTTATGTATCAATAATATTTTAATGAATACGGTATTAAAATTTCAACCTTCTTAAATAATCGATATTAAAAATTTTACAATTTGGCAACCACGCAGTTTACCAATAACGATAAAGATAACGATAAGCTCTTCGGTATTCATCCGTAATTAAAGGAGTCCGGTATGGTTAATAACGATAACGGATCATGTTTGCGTTACTGCGCAGTCTCAGAATAAAGTTAACCACAACGGAATTGCAAAATAAGGGTGCAAAATGTCTCTAATATTAAGAAGTAAAAAATTAAAATCTAAGCCATTGGTTTCATTCCTGAGCCGACTAAAATTAGAAGGTGGCGACTAAAATTAGAAGATGGCGGGTAAAATTAGGAGATGGCCAAGGGACAAAGAAAACTAGGGCTCTAAGGGCCTTTTTTATTGACATCATTCATCAGGGGACTTTATTTATAAATATTTAATACTAAGAAATTGAAATTCAAGCCAAGCTGGATATTTAATATATTATAATTTTTATGCGCAACATGTTTTTAATATTCGAAGTTATTAGAGGCTTTATTTAAATTAGTAAAGAATGAATAGTCAAGCGGTTGCAAATTTATTGCAAAGTTTTACAACGAGGAAGCGTGGCAAAAACTATAAGAGCTTATAACCTCAATACGCAAAACTTTTTAATTGTCGAAATTTATAAGGGCCTTATTTATAAATATTTAGGAGTAGAAAATTAAAATCTCAGCCATTCGTTTCATTCCTGGGCCACCTCCTAGTTTTAGTAGCCAGTTTTAGCTTCGTAAATAAACGTAGCTGAAACGTGCTACTAAAATTAGGAGGTAGTGACTAAAATTAGAAGGTGGCGAAATATTTAATAGTAAAAAATTTAATATGAAGCCATTCGCAAATTTATTACATTTTTTTACTAAGAAAGGGCCTCTCGATATTTAATATATTATAACTTTAAGCGCAAAATTTTTGAATATTGATATTTATTAGAGGGCTTTATTCATAAATATTTAATGGTAAAAAATGAAAATACTAGCCATTCGCAAATTTATTATAAATTTTTACAACAGGGAAACGCTGCGAAAACTGTAATAGCTTTGAAAAATGCGCAAATTTTTTTAATTGTGGAAATTTATTAGAGGGATTCATTAAAAATTTATTTTTAGTAGAAGATCAAAATCTAAGCCATTTGTTTTATCCCTGGACCACCTTCTAATTTTAATCGCCAGTTTCGGGTTCCTAAATAAACGAAGGTAAAACGTACAACCGAAATTAGGATGTAGCAGCTAATATTATTGGAGGTGACCCAACGACGAAAAAAACTAGGACTCTAAGAGGTCTCAATTTTTTTTTTTTAGTTATTAAAATTTATCACGGGACTTTATTTATAAATATTTAATAATAAAAAATTTTAATCCAATCCATTTGCAAATTTGTTGCAAAATTTTGCTAAGCCGTTCGCAAACTTTTGCAAATTTTTACAAAGAAGAAACGCCGCTAAAACTAAAATGCCTTGTTACTTCAGGCACAAAATTTTTAAATTCTCAAAATTTACCAGAGGGCTTTATTTTTTATAAATATTTAAAATTAGAATATTAAAATCCAAGCCAGATGTTTCGTCGCTCGGCCACCTCCTTAATTTTAGTCTTCAGTTTTAGCTTCGTAAATAAAATGGCCCTTATTTTTTAGATATTTATCCGATTTATACTTTTGGAGCAGACATTATTTTAGAGTAAAGGAATTATAAAGTATCTACTTAAATAAATTAGAAATTAAAAAAAAACAACATTACGTTAAAAAACATTTAGTGTTTTTATACATAAATGTTGGTTACTAGAAAAAATACATTACAAAATTTTTCGGAAATAAAGTTTTGAAATGGTAATTAATTTATGTATAAAGCGTCGCGTCAAAGTCGTTATCAGCTGTAGAAAAACATTCTACATTATTAATGAAATTGCCAAATGTGTCTGAATCAGATTATAGAAATGGGAACATTTATATGCATAGACTGCAAATTTTTCCACGCCCTAGGAAGTTATAGTAACTTTAAATGTGACTAGAAAATAACTATTTGCAGCAGTTGCAGTGACATTCATTTCTTTTATAAAATAAAAATGTTTAATTTTTGGGATAAAGGGCGTGAGAAAAAAATGGTAAATTTATTTGTTCTATTTCTAAACATTTTTAATTTTTATGAATAAAACTTGATACATTAAGTACACTAAACAAAATATACATTTTAATTATAAAGGTACGTATCCACAAAAGTAAAAATAAGAATTTTTTTGTTTATGTTGCATGTTTCCAGAAAAGTTTTATAATGTTCCAATAAGTTGGTCATTGTTGTAGCAACAAAATATTTTTTTCTGTGTTTTTCGTGTTTCCATTTGAAGTTGGTAAGATCAAAGTAAAAACAATTGGTTGTTGCTACGGTGGTGACATTTTACTCTTAAAGTTTCGCGAAGTGCAGACTTCCACGATAACGTAACACGTAAACAACAATAAACAAAACTAAAACTGTTTCTAAGTTCAGTTGCTTTAGTGTAGACAAGAAGTTGAAACCTGTTGACATTTATTCCGCAATTTTGGAACACAAAGCAACATTTAGCAACAAAAAAGTTTATCAAGGTTGCCTTGGTGGATACGTACCTAAAGTTTATGTAGCTTTTATGGACTTGTAAAGTTTTAAACTAAAAGTTAAACTTTTTGAAACAATTTTAGTAATGGCAGAAAAGAATTGAGGCGTTAGGAATACGTATTTTCAATAACATAAAACTTATTTATCATGGATAAAGTGATTTAAGTAAGCTATCACTTTTTTAAAATAATTATTAGGCTATACTGGCCCAATAAATAAGTTTTTTTAGCATAAAAAATAAAATACAATTTTAATTTATGAAATCGTCCGCTTTTGTACACAAAATAGAGCTTAAAAAAGCTAAAACAACGCAATTCTTTGATTCTGCATGGATTGACTTAAAACTTTAACAGAAAGTAGGGAATAACCCAGAATATAAAATCTATATCAAACAGGTAGCTTCAAAACCCATGGGTGGTTGCCACCCAATCTTAGGGGTAAAATTTTGTATTACATTTTTGTTACAGAAATCGATAGAAAAAGTGATTCTAAGCAAAAAGGTTTTTATTTATTTATTTTTGTAAAACTAATATTTTTTAAGGTATTTTAAAGTAAAAATTTATCGACGAAGAAATCGACGTTTTTTATGGATTTTTTTGTGAATAACTCGAAAAGTATGCATTTTACTAAAAATAGCTTCAATATAGTATGCCACTATTTTTTTATCTCAGTATTTTTAAAAGTTATTTAAAAAATGTGTAATATATACAAAATAATGAAAAATGTGTATTTATTTATAGCTCTAATTTTTCTAAAATTACGTATTTTAGAATTGGTCATAATGTCTTTAAACGTATTAAATATATATTTATTAAGAAAACTGCAGAAGGATAAAGGTTATTTTTAATTATGGGACAGTTAAGGGTGCTTTATTGATTTCTTCATAGAACAATATTAGGTATAGACCATATTTTTATTATAACTTACCTTAATGTTAGGCTAAAGACTTCCTTAAAAATAAAAGATAAAAGACATGTCTAAATATGTACTATAAAAAAATTATAAGTTTTTCTCAAAAAATGCAATATTTTCCCAAATTTTTTTATTTTTATTTGACGAATAAAGCTAATGGTACATTAACACGCCATATCTCAGTTCGTATTGGTTGTGGAAAAATTATGAGCAAAAATGTTGTTTGTCTTTTATTGAGCTACAACCTTTACTAACTTCTTACATTACATCAGTCAGAAAAGTCAGTTTATCGCAAAAATAGGTAGATTTAGGGGTAGGCGATAATTATCCATGTTTACTAAACATGTTTTTTTCTATCGATATTGAGGATTTAAAACATAGATTATTTTAACTTTTTACATCGATGTTTTAAAAGAATATTTTTTTTTAGTTTTAAAATCTAAACCAATTTATATTTATAAAGGGAATATTTTCTGTTGATAATTTGTTACCATACATACATTGTTTTATTCTAGTTGTGCTAATATGTTTCCTATCATTCCTATATTCGTCAACAAACCAAAGAATTTATCGTATTTTTTATACATTTATTTTGATTGATTTTCGAAAGTAAAGCTTTTTTGAGTATTAATAATATTAATAGTATATTATATCTATTTTTTATTTAAAAATGTTTATTATTTTTCATAAAAACTAAGACAAGATTTTTGCTGTGTGATATTTATTGCTTAGGTTAAGGAGAAAATTACAGACGGTCTATTTACCATACTCAAAAATTTAATTTGACATGGAAAAAATCATTTCAAAAAATTAACGATGTTTATCGATTTTGGAAACATCGATGTCACGCGATCAATGTTTTTCGATTATCGATAAAGCCTTTCGATGTTACCATCGATAGTGAACATTGATGTTGAGGAATCGATGTCCCATTCCTAGAGGTAGATTAACTCGCTTTTTAAGACGTGTATGACTTTTTATGAATATTACTGTATTTATTAAAAAAATAAATAAATATAAAATATTTTAGTATAGATTTAAAGTTAAATACAACATACAGAGTAAGAAGGTGTCAAATCACTAACTTATTTAAATGAAGACTTTTATTGATTACACTTTATTGCCATTTAAAAGATGGTCCTTTTTAAATGTCAGGCATGTCAGGCAATGTCACATATTTCTCATATTCAAAAAACATATTTGTATTATAGTAATCGATAACCACTCCCTATCAATAAAACCTTGTACATTTAAAGGTGTTTTAAATTATCAATTTTCCTTGTAATTTACATTTAAATGAACTAAATTTTCTTTGAAAATAGTGACAAAATTATTACGTACGATTCTTCCGAGGTTGTCGGCACACCCATGGTCTCCACCTGTTACCTTAAACCTATTGAAAGATGTAGTCGGCATTCCTAAGAATCTATGGAATTTGATATATTTATAACAACAAAATATAACCTTCATTTTTAATTTTAACTTTTTTTGGTTTAAGAATTAAAACTGCAAAAAATGACAAGAAAATCTATGCACTCAAATATTCTACTGTACTCCTGAGAAAAGAAAAATGTTGTTTAATTTTAATACCAAATTTTTACTCGATTTTTTGTCAAATTTTAATTGTAGTTCCTGGGCCACTAATGAAATAGACTTTATGATAAGAACACTTTTAAAACCTTTTTAGGGGGTTCTTTTTGACAAGTTTATCACAAATATTCATACCACCATATATGGAAGCGGTGCTTTAACCCAGCCTGTTCATGTCAAATGTTTCGGGTGTCCGACTAGGCGAACGTGTCACTATTTTGGTCAGACAAGTTTATCACAATGTTTTACATGCAATATGTGTCAAAAATCGTAAGGGGTACAGTCACAAAACCCGCCCAGTCCGATACCCAAAACATGTATGTAAGCCTTATGGTCTCATGACTGCAACCTTTACCATTTTTAGCAAAATGTTTAAAAATTCCATCTAAAACATGGTGCTAAATTTTTCTAACAAAAAAAATTACGCGTACGCCCAGTCCGACACCCGAGACGTTTGACATTGACTGACTGGGTCAAATCACCGCTTTTATATCTAGCGGTATAAATATTCGTGGTAGATGTCAAAAGTTAACTCCCTAAAAGGGGTTTAAAAGTGTTCTTGTCATAAGTTCCATTTCATTACTAGCTTAAGAACTATTACCTTTCGAGAGAGTTTTAGTTTCTTATAATAAGTATAAAGATGATAAAATTATCAAGATTACTATCCAATGCCAAGATTGCAAAAAGATTTAAAGGATATGATGCTATGCGTTAAGATGTATTTATTTATAGTGCTATATATGGAAGAACCAAATGTTGCGTTGCGACCTAAATTACTTTTTTTTACAAATATTTTAAAAGGAAAAGACACTGAAATATAAGTTTCGGGTCTTTAGTTAAAATTTTACACCATCCTTTAATTTTTAACTTTTATAATGCAAAATAAATGAAAAATATTACTCATCTTAAGTTAAATTAGCACTTTCAAGTCAGTAATCTGATTTTGTTGCTCTCTTAAGATACATAGGATACTACAAAAATTATGATTTAAAAAGACCTTTAAAACCTTTGAAAAATAATTTAAAAATTTAAAATATTTATCTTTATTAGTTTCTAAAATATGAACATCCAAATTTTAAGTTTTCTCAACATATTGACAATATAATGTACATTATGACTATCATAATTAAATTGCATTGTTTTTCCTAAAAAAATTGTATTTTCTTTTAAAATAAAGATACTAATATAAAAAAATAGTTTAGAAAAGATTGTGACTTTAAAGTCCAATAAACCAAATTCAATTTAGAGTAAACTAACCAGAACTAACCAAAAAATTATCATTTATAAAATAATAATATTATTTATATTTTAGAAAGTATTACAATTTATTGATTTAAAAAATAAATAAAATTATTCAAGACTAAGCTACTGGTACGTAATAGTAACTTGGGTCTCGGACAACACCCTACTGTGTTCCAGGCCGAAATTGTAGCCATAGAACAATGTGCTAGGGAAATCATCAGAAGGAGCTATGAGGATAAAACCATAGTAATCTATTCGGACAGCCAGGCAGCCATCAGGGCACTCAGTTCATGCAAAATCAGCTCCAAGCTGGTGCGGGACTGCGTAATTGCCCTGGAAGAGGTGGAGTGCGTCCAACAAGCTAACCATTGCCTGGGTACCAGGACACGAAGGCCACGAAGGCAATGAAGAAGCTGATAAATTGGCAAAGGAGGGGGCTGGCAGGACAATGGTAGGTCCCGAGCCCTACTGTGGTATTCCATCATGCCAGGTAAGGTCATCCATTAGATCATGGATTATGAGGGAATCACAAGACTGGTGGATGAGAACACCAGGACAGCGTCAGGCGAAAGTGTTCATCAAGGCTTACTCGCCAGAATTTACAAAAGACCTTCTGAATTATAACCGGAAGGCAGTAAGAATAATAGTGGGTCAACTGACAGGTCATTGCAGACTGAATAAACACCTGGAAACTATGGGCCTGGCAGAAGAAAACCTATGTAGGTTCTGCCAGGAGGAGGAAGAAACCGCAGAACACGTATGGTGCTACTGCGAAGCCCTTTGTCGTCTGCGGTTTGCAAGGCTGGGTGAAGAAAAACCTAAAGCGGCAAAATATACCAAGGGGCCAGTTTCAAGCTTGTGAAGTCTGATTAAACAGACCGGCTTGGATAGCGTGCTCTAACCTATGGACGGAGGACACACAATAAACCTGAGCAGGTTGCAGTGCTAGAGGATATGCAATCCACCTCCTAATCTAATCTAATCTAATCTAATCTAATCTACGTAATAGTAACCAATATTTATTTTAAGGACTATTATTTTGGTACGTTTCCTTTAAATTAAAGTTCATAAATAGAAGTAAAGCTTCGTTTTTCTTTTACAACCTAATATTTAAGAAATAAGGATTTTTAAACCTAAATGTTTAAAATTAAATAAAAAGAAACTAATCAACAAATTATTATACAAATACTTTAATTGTGAAATATTATAAAAATATTTATTATAACGTAAAATGATGAAGGGGGATGTTTTAAACAACCAAGGAGATACAGCAAAAATAGTAAAATCATCCCCACTATTTAGTTTTTCTTATTATTTTTCGCGTATGATATTCGACTTTCAGGACGTCCCGTCACGTCGTGCATAATATCACAGAAAAAATATCTATTTTGTATGTGATAATATACCTAAATAAAAGGTTTTAGCTGTGTGCACTTGTGGATATTTTGTTAGCAAGAACTACTACTATTTATATTACTATAATAAAGTTGTAGTTTAGCAGTATTTTTTTCAAGGTTGTATTCTTTAAACTGTGACAAAAAAGTCACACCGGTAACCCGCGACTGCAAAAAAATGTATAAATAGCTAACATATCAACTTTCTAAGTTCGTTTGCTTATGTAAAATTAACCTATTTACAATTCAATTCAAAATATAGTACTGAATAAATAATATGTTTATCCTAAAATATATGAATTACCAAAGACAATTGCTACAATTGTCTTTGGTATTACTTTTGTCTAATAAAATTTAACCAAATGATAAGTCACTATTATGCACTAATTTGCTAATAGATGCTACAGAAAATATAAAACAAGAATAAAGATATAGCCCCCGGGCCAGCAATGAAATTGACTTTATGATAATAACACTTTTAAACCTTTTAGGGGCGGGGGAATATTGTCGAGTCTATCACGAAAATTCATTCCGCCATATATGAAAGCGAAGCACAGTGCGTTGATGAGATAGGGACTTCGGGACAAAAATTGTATCACTCTCATTGCACTAAAATAGTATTTGTTATTCTATACAAGGTGTCCACCAATTGGTACATGACTATTAAAATATAAAGATTAAACCACATATAACTATATCCAAAAGTTGATAATAAGGAAGATACACAGTGTCAATATTTTTATTTTTTTTTTTTTCGATAATTTTTGATATGTTTAGAATATTTTAGTGAAACTCGGTACCAAGAGGTTTTTTGACATGAGCTATTCAGATATAATATTAATTTTATATGTTAGGTAAGGAGAGCTAGCTACACTATTTAAATTTCTTTAAGACGTCCCAACTTTTTGCGCTACTTTTTATTTACATCTAAGTAAACCAGTAAACTCCCCTATGCTTTTTGCACAAAAAAGGTATACTTTGTAGAAATGGCTCCGAGCAACTGTTTTTAAGATATTTGCATTTAAGTGGTTTAGTCCAACCAAAAAGTATATATGTAAAAAAATACATTAAATCGTTCGTTTATCCTGACGAAGTGGTAGTTATGACTAATATGCTGTTTTTAAAGGTATTTTTTGTTGCACTAAACCACCTAAACTTAAATATCTTAAAAACGGCTGCTCAGAGCCATTCTTACAAAGCATACCTTTTTTGTGTAGAAACAATTTGGGAGTTTACTGGTTTACTCAGATGGTACATACAGTGTAGGACAAAAATTTGAGACGTTTTGGAAAAAATTTAAATAGTGCAGTCAGTCCCCTCTGGTTTATATATAAAAATTAATATCAGATGTGAATAGCTTATGGTAAAAAACCCTAGATACCGAGTTTAATTAAAATATTCCAAACGTATCAAAACTTATTGAAATTAATAAAGAAAATAGCATAGTTTTTCAAGTATTTTTTTTATAAATATCCTAAATATACCTTATTTAATTTTAACAAAATTTGGCAATGCCATTTGTAGCACTAAGGGACTAATTTATTAAATTTATTTAGTCCAGTGCCGTCTCGATGGCACTTTAACGAATATTTCTGAAAAAGAATGCATGCCACTGACTTTAATACAAGTTTTGAATTTCATTAAGCGTAGGCAAATAAAGATACAACTTTTATGTCCCTAATATTCAATAATTTCAAGAAAAAAAATAAAATCCGTTAAATTGCATATTTCTTAACCTACCTAATAAACATAATAATTTTATTCTTTTAAAAATCACCTTTTACATTATTAACTTACAACTACGGTACAATATTATTAAATACTAATTTAAATAACAATAATACCTAAAGTAAAAATTAAGGTAAATTATGTGTTTTTTTACTTTTTATTTGTTTCTTGTGTTTTTGGCACCGCTCGTAACTAAAAATTAAATTTCATAGAAAGTTGCAGATAGTTGCAGCTAATTAATACAAAAAATATGTTTTTACTCTTTCACAAGTAAAATAAAGCAGAAATATGGTTTTTGATGTATTTTTGAAAATCTTTATCAAATCTTAAACTTAGTTTGCTTCTAAGCTTATTACAAGACAGATTTAAAAAAATAATTTTGTAAGTAAAAATGGTACATATAAACAATTTTTTTTCCTAAAACACAAACCTTTTAGATTATCAGCCATTAAATTACAATAGACACTTTTTTCTTATACTAATTGTAGTTAACCATTTAACTTTAGAAGAAAAAATCAAATGGCAAGGCACTTTCCTTCATTATAAAAAGGACCACATATAAAGCAGCATATTTCTATATTGGCAAAGTAAAAAAGGAAAAACGAGTTGTCTTTATTATCTACTTATTTATGAGTATGCACACATTTTATGATATTATAAAAATGTTAATTTCTGCATTTTTGTCCACATATCGACGCACATTGCGGCGCTTTAACCCAGCCTGTCACAAAACAACAACAAAACAAAAAATGTAATTTTTAAAATATCTCTGTATGTATAGAAGGTAGGGGATCAATGCCTCTTTAAAATAATATATTGTGCAAAGACATAAAACAAGGTGTTTTTAATCCGTACATGGAAACTTTAATTATGCGAGATTGCAGTTATTTTTTAAGATGATAAATATGATAACAATACGCCCAATTCTGTTGTTGGCAATATATCCATACAACCTACCTACTAATATTGACTTGAATATTATAAAGCAATTTTAAGAAGAAAATATGTAGGTATATTAATTGCCGCTTTATCTTTGAGACGTAAGAAGGATTTCAAGTTTTTACGTTTGGAGGTTATTAAAGTTAATATCATCCTATATGGATTATTAAAAGGTATTACTATAATTAATTTATAATACTTTCAATGTTCCTTTTTTTTAAACATACAATAATCAGCAAAATTAAAGAATCATATGGTAAATTTTTAAATATACAGGTTGTTACAAATTCGAGGAACACCATTTATTTCTTTTAATGGGCGGAATATTTGGTTTTAAACTTAATAAACTCGTAATTTAATTCTAAAACCAAAGATATGTTACACTTTACATTTATGCAAGGTTTCGAACCGATAAACCATCATCATTCACCATTTTGCCATTACAAATAACGATTTTAGCCCAAACGTTCAGGCAAAATTTCGTTTGCAGGTAAGTAGGCATAATTTTTTATGACAGGCTACAATAAAGTTGATAGATGCGTTTGAATAAATTAAATGCTTTATTTTATTACTTATAAGTAATGTAGGTAAACCCTAATTCTTGTAGCTTGTTAGTTAAATTATAAATAAATGAATTATTTAAAAAATAAAAATGAGTTATAATAGCAATAAATGGATACATACTTACCTTCCAATGAAATTTTTTAAATCGTTTGGAACTAAAACGTAATTTTTAGTGGAATAAATAGTGGATGATGGATTTTTTATTCGAAACGTGGCATAAATGTAAAGTGTGACATATCGTTGTAGTTTAGAATTAAATTACGAGTTTATTAAGTTTAAAACCAAATATTCCGCCCATTTGAAAAAACAAAGTTGATGATGGTTGACTCAAAGACGAAAACGTCGGATTTTAAATTTAGTGACATCATTAATTTAATAAAACAGAAAAAGTGGCAATGTTAATCTGTCGTTATTTTTAAAATATCTTTCAAATGAACCGAGAAAACAATAAAAACTGTTTCGCATAATTTCGGTTTTTGCCGGATAATTCCGGAACGGCTGCAAATTTTTAAATTTTTAAAACGGAATATTGTTAGGCATAAAAATGCGCAACTTTGCCCAAATTGAACCAACCCTGTATCTGTTACCGTTTCCTAAATCCTAATGGTGTTCCTCGAATTTGTAACAGCCTGTTTAATTTATTTTTTCGTTAAAAATCTCTACATTTACCCGAACTTTCCAATTTTTAAATAAATCTTAGCATATATATGGTAGGTACTAATAAACAAACAAACCATAGAAGAAAAATTTATTTGTCTTTGAACTAAAGCATGTCCTTTAAAAAATCTTGTCCAGAATAAGATGTGCTATTTTAGGAAAAATCTCCCGTTTAACAATCAGAAAAAACCTTTTCAACTTACCCCTAGTAGGGTTTAGATCAAACAAAATTAACTATTGTTATAAATCCGTATCGCCGTTTTTTCAGAAAATATGTATATTTTGTTACTCGTAATTCATTAAAAATCAAGACTTAAAATAGAACAAACCTGTCCTTTGTTTTGGATAAACTAATTTTTCTACTTTTAAAAAATAAAATTAAAGCGTAATAATATTAGAAAGATTATAGGAATAATTTTTAATCTAAAAAGCAATATACGGAATAAGTTAAAATGTTAGTTCCTTTTTTTTCAATAAAGAGTTTTTCTTTAAAATATGGCATAGGTTTTAATTCTAATTATTATATTATCTGTAGGAATTATGACTTTTTATATTCTTAATTTTCATATTTCAGTACCAGTGTGTATCCTAAACAAAAGACAATTGTAGTTTTTACCCAAATTACTTTCTCAATAGATGTGCGTTCGATTAAATCGGCGGTAAACACTACAATAATAAAAATTTTCTAATAGGGTTACCACTATTATTTTTTTGCAAAACAACAATAAATAAAATAAAATAGTTTTAAAAAAATAATTTTAACGCCTAACAAAATGGGTTAGATAGAAATTAACCTTACAAATTAAATTTTAATCAATATTTTATTTTTTGTTTGTTTTACACTTTAGGTACATTGCAAATTAGGTATACTTAAAATTATCCAGATATTTAATAAGCAGTAAATGCATTAAACAATCTGCGTCTTTTTAGTAAGCTCCAGAAATGTTAAAACCCTTGGTTTTCTTTCGATATTTTGGGAACTCAACAGCTTAAGACTAACCTTCTTTAGTAAGTAGTAACAAAATCATATTTAGCTTTGCTTTAAAGTGGTTTTGCTTGAACTTGGTGTTGACATTTAATTCACATATTAGGGAATTATTGGAATACATATAAGGTCTAGCAGTAATAAATTCAGCAGTATTTTGACATTCCGCATGCTCAATGGTGGTTTTAAATAAGGGAAAATTTATTAAAGTTATTGCTAGACTTTAATTGTGCCAAAATAAAGTCGTTCGTTTGCCTACCTTATTTTGACATTTAAAAACAAAATGAAGTTAAGGTTTAAAATAATCTTTGTTTATTTTAAAATTTTGTGTTTAAAATGAACTAAAAAATGGAGACTTCTTCTTTAGTAACTATACAAAACTAATACATAAAATAGACTATAAATAAAAGCAAATAATATTATATTTTTAGGTTAGAAATAATGCAAGCTTGTTACGCTGACCAATTACACTTCTTCACGTAGGCGCGTTAAGGTTTAGCAGTAATAAAATAAGGAGTTTCCTTTAATACTGCTAGCACTATTTGTTCTTTCCAATAATTCCCTATTACCATCAAACTTATCACAAAGTTTTTTTAACTACTATTGCCGAGCGGCAACCCTAGACATTTCGGTTGATGTTACGCTTATTTCGCTCGTTGGAAAGGAAATAAGTAGAGAGAGAATGGGGTTTCACTAGCCACCGTCCTCCGGTGGAGCTTATTATCTTAAAATCTCTGACGTCAGCAATTATTTAGGAATCTTGCGCAACGCGTTGTTTAGGGCGTGGCCCCTACTATCTGTCAAACCATAAGTGTCATCTGTCAAATGTCAAATGTCACCTGTCATATGTCAAAAATCACGTGACTTACAAAATGGCTGCCACGCATAGGATACTTGCGCGACAGCCATAAATTGATCTGCGCAAACGCAAAAATCCCAGGGTGTACCGTTCGGGCGCTATCGGCAAAAATCGTAATTTAACCCTGATGACTCATCATGGAAGAGCGGTTTAAATTTTTTAAATATAGTATTACGTCATACCTATCGAATAGCGAAAACCGCACGACGCCGACGTTATCTTTAGCCATAAAGGCACTACAATTATTTAAAAATAGGTGAGAGATATCAACTAGCGATTAGAACGGTAACCCCATAGCAAAATCGGTCATTGTAGCCTTATTATTAAACTTAGAATAATGAAACTTGGACAAAGAATAGTTCCTAACGGCAATAATTTCAAGGGCAAGCTTGTCACGTGACAAACGCCTTACGTCAAACCTAACATGTAGAGCCTTAATAAATGCTTTCCGCCTTATTTAAGTTTTTTTAAATCAACATATACAGGATGTCTGTTAATTAATGATACACAAAAAAGATACAAATTTCTTATACCAAAGATAGTTGTAGTTTTACTATAAACTCCCAGAACAATGCTAAATTTTTGGTCATCAGTTTGGAATAGGGAAGATAGAGGGTGTTGAACTAAAAAGAAATTGTTATCATAAATTTTAAATATATAGCTATTTAAATCTGATATACATTTTTATGTGTAAACTAGAGGAGGCCTACTAATTTATTTCAATTTGTCTAAAACGTTAAAAAAATTTTTAATACTCTGTATATACCATCTAAGTAAACCGGTAACCTCTTCTCTGCTTTCTACACAAAAAAGGTTTGGTAAAAATTATTAAAAAGAGCGTATTAGCCATTACTACAACTGCCTTATGATAAATGATATGATTTAATGTATTCTTTCATAAAATATACTTTTTGGTTGCACTAAACCACTTAAATGCAAATATCTTGAAAACGGCTGCTGGGAGTTATTATTACAAAAGTATAACTTTTTGTGTAGAAAACATGGGGGAGTTTACCGGTTTACTTGAATAGTACATACAGAGTAGCATAAACAAAACAGTTGTAACGTTTCTGGAGAAATTTAAATAGTGTAGCTTACCCCTTTTAGTTTACACATTAAAATAATTATCAACTTTGAATAGCTCATGTTAAAATCCCCAGATACCGAAATTTATTAAAATATTTAAAACGTATTAAAAATTATTTAAATCAATTTTTTAAAATTACTTCGACACCCTGTATCTTCCTTATTATCAACTTTCGGATATAGGTATCTTTAGTTAAATCCTAATATTTTGGCATAAGGAATCTGTGGTATTTCTTTGTACCATTAATAAGCTACATCCTGCATACTCTATTTTAAGTTAAAAGTTTTTTATATAAAGATTTAAATGCTCCAAGATCAACCGTGCAATGACAAGAAAATAATTTTAAATTTCATTTATTACTATGGATAATTTATGTTTATTTGGAATGGTTAAAAGCCAGGATCAAATCCAATGTTATAACCAATATTTAAACAATAATTATTAGTATTCAACATATAAATAAAACAATGCGTTATTTCTAATATCTTTATTTTACTACTAATTTAACATACTATACAACATAAAGATAACGATGTAACAGTAAAAAATTAACAAATAAATACTACCTAAATTATTCCAAAAACACATTCATTAAATCACACAAACTTTAATTTTTATTCCTTAAATTGTTTTAAGGTTCTAAATTATTGTCTAGTCTTTTTAAACTGGGGTTTCAAAATTATAATTTTTTTCATTTACTCACAACATTTTTTCATAAAGTTCACACAGTTACTGATTGTTCTTAATTCTTAGTACCCTAATTTTTTTAGTGCTTTTAGGTCCACGTCTTTGTAGTAGTCCTCACTACAAAACAAAAATATTTGTTTAAACATAATACAACAAAAACATAAAACATAAGGTTATCTTTATTTAAAATATTTATTAAGTAACAAACCTAACAAAAATTATATTTTTATATTTTGTTAGGGTTATACATACTTTTACACTATTGTTGTAAAACCTGACCTGGCAAAGTATGATTTCCATTTGTTTGTTAAGAACATTGAAAATAAATGTACTTAATATTAAAATATATAGCATTAAAAAAAAATTGGTATGCTTTTTCTAACAATTTTTTTGTAATTTAATTTTTAATGTTATTCTTTGATAAGATTTTCTTTGAATTATAATATATTAAATGTATTTCTTTTTCATAATCTAGCAAGCTATGAATTTCATTTATTTTTTAGATAAATTAATTTTTTTGTTTTTGTTATTACTATTATTACTACCACAGTTTATGCGATATAAAATTTGAAAAAAAATATTTGTTAGAAATATGTAAATTAAAGACTTTTACAATTTTTTTTAACCCGAAAAAAGTATTTCATGCAACAACCAAAAATTATACTTACTATTAAGGTTACAAGTGTCCCAATGTCAACAAACCAGATTTTAGAATGTGCTGGCGTGTTTTAAAAATGTAGAAAAGTTAGAGTGCAGTGATTATACAATTTGTTACCACTGAAGAACATGATTAGAAGTGTATTATTTTAATATGAAGTTTAGTACAAACACACAGAGAAGAAGATGGTAAAAGGTGAAAAGAGAAATAGAAAAATGAAGGCTTAAAAAAATACAAAGTTTTATATTATCCATTTTTATTTTTCGTTTTTTATAAAAAAGTAATAAGTAATTTTGTACCGTTATTCTAACAAAGTATCAACAAACTTGTAAATAGTAATTTAAAATTTTACTATACAGCCTGTTAATTAGACAAATGGTACAACTCTACTTTTTATTTGTCTTATAATTTAAATAACATTTTTTTATTTATCTGATTAACAGGCTGCAAAAAACTACATCAGACAAACTACAGTACTCGTTATGTAATAAAACATAAAAATGCTTGACACAGACTGAATTAGACACTATCATACATAAATAAGTAAACTACATTTAGATTCACCTGTCTTGAACGACAGATTATTAAGTTTGATGAGTATTTTGAACTCAAAACATCATATTGAATTTAAAAATTTAAAATTTTGACCACTATAAAGTACGTAGTACCCTATTCAAGGCTTAATAAACATAAGCTTTTATATATGTTATGCCACGATCATGGTACGGGCTCAAATGTACTGGAGGTGGATTAACCGAAAACAGTTTACAATTTCTTTTAAACTTAAAACAAAATTATTTAGTTAGTGGGTTCAGGAGCGTTACGAGAGGCAGGAGCTGGCCTGTTGGCCTTTTTGGGTGCGGCAGCTCGCGATGAGCCACTGGATTGAAGTCCGGCAAGGAGTTCGCTCTTGCGGATGCTCTTCAAGTCCAAGTCGCCGTAGTAGTCCTCACTGAAAGATCGCAGGAACAACGTTGGTTTTTTTTCTAAATATTTTATTTGGTAAAAGGGACAGGAAAGTCAATAGGTATTTGCAAATGTAAGTATGTATGTAATAGTTACCCAATTATATTTTTTATCTGAGTTATAAGCATTTAGAAGTAGCCATATTCAAAATTTTGGGTATTTCAGGTCATTAAAGGAAAAACACTCGGACAAGTCGATTTCTGGTTTTAGGATTTCTTTTTGTTTTACCTCCTGAACTGCAGCTCTTTACCAGAGGTGTGACTGACCCCAAAATATCAAATAGAAAGAAGGGTCGATTAATACATTTACAAATGTCAATTTTTAAAGTCTATTATTTCCGTTTGTTAAAACTTTTATGTCTATTTTTTTATATAAATAAATTTCAAAGTACCTGTAAGGGAAAATTACTTTAAACTAAGAAGATAAGATAAGGGTGAAGCGATCTTTAAATTGGCATCTCAATTAATTCTTCCGGCGAAAGTGTAATTCAACTCTAAATTTTAGGGGTGAGTTAAACCCTTGCCAGAAAAATTAATTTAAGGATCGTTTAAACCCTTATCTTATCTTTTAGTTGAAAGTAGTTTGCTCTTACAGGTAAAAAAGTTTTAACGGACTGTAATATCAACGGATATAATAGCTGAGACTTTAAACTTGTTATTTGTAATAAGGCTCAAGATACCTTCAAAATAAGGTATTACTCCAGCCCTCTTTCCATTTAAGATTTTTGGGGTGCACGTGCTAGAGGCTTACAGTTTAGGCAGTGAAAGTAATAAGAAATGTTTTCCCCTAAAATTAAACATTGACATGTTTAAGCGTTTTCTTTTAAATAGCCTGTAGTGGCCAAAATTGGCTCTGTTTCATTTTCAGATGGCTATCTCAGATACAAATTTGACCCCAAAATTGCTTTAGATTTACGTAGATTTAGGCATGGTCAAAAATGGTAAAAATCAAAGCATTTTTATATTTATTATTAGTTCGTTAGTTAAAGGTTTGTATGTAAGGTTTTTAAACAACAAACTACTGTAAAAAGGAACCAGTAAAATAATCCCTTTGTTTTTAGTACACAGCAAACAAAGTTTTGCAAATACATATTATATCCGGAATAAAGGTTTCTGGGAAGACATATTTAAATATACAAAATACAGGGTAGGTTTAAAGGGTATAAAGAAAGGCAAATTAGTAAATTTAGCAAGATATACCAAAATAAACCACAAACATTTTTAGTTGGGATCAAAAACAAAAGATTATTTACACGAGAAAAATAGAAAATGAAAGTTAAGTTAACAAACAGAAGTTAACATGCCTATAAGACATACATAAACAATATATTAAAATTGTGTTAGTATAAAGAAAAGAGTAAAGTAAAAATGATTAAGAGATTTGAAATAACATGAATTTTAGGCTTACCATCCGGGTACATCTTCTGGGTCTTCACAGTTACCAGTACCATCAGCATCACCGATTTTGAATACAGTACCAATGGGGCATCCATATTCACGGGCTTGTCCTATGAAGAAAAAAACAATTTTAAATAATGTTTTAATACATAATATGTTTTATTTAAGTATAAGGAATGTTTCTTAATTGCGCAAAAAAATTCGCCTCTGTAAACCATCCTTTTCTCTTGAAGTAATGAGACACTTTCCATCTCGGTTTGTAATGTACTATTTCTTTAATAGAATAAGGTCAGAAACACGCATAATTTTTTTTACCGCAAATAAAAAAATATTTTACATAAAAAAATAAATAAAAAATGACGAAAACGACGAAAATTGTCAATTATTCAATTGGCCGCCAATATAATAACTATTAAAGTTTACAGACGTAAATAGCAAATATTACTTTATGCACACGGTTTTTCCAAAATAATTATTCAGTTTTTAATTATATTTTAATAATAAAATAATTTTAGAGAAAAAAATATATTAACATCCTTAAACAAAAAATTATTTTAAGGTTGGCAATGCGATTCAATAAATCTCCTTTTTTTATGTAAATTGGCTGCTTTAGAATCCAGAACGGTAATAAAGGGAGTTTTAAAATTGAAATACCCTTAAAAATTTTATAAATAGATTTTATTTAATTAATAAATGCATCAATATCTTGCTGGACATATATTTCCAAACTGTAAAATCTTTAGGTACAGGTGTGGAAATGAATTGGCTAAAGGGAAAAAGCATACGAAATATTTGAGGTGGGATATGTGTTGTTCGCGTCGCCGTCCGACGAAAGACGGAAGCGGTGGAAGCCAGGAGACACTGATTTTGTTCTGTTCAAATTGGCGCGCTCGTTGCAACGGTAAATTTCAGGAGAATATTTAGTAGATTGGCGGAAGGAATTTAATACATGATTTACCAATGATCGACGGTTTAGTTTTCATACCGAGATGATTGACCATACTATTTTATAGACAACTAGCTATGATTCCCGGCGTCGCTCGGGAGTTTATATGAGACCCAAATAACCGTTGTTCTGAATGAAGTTCAACTACTCGACAAACAGATGGCGCCACTACACATATTTTACATTTTTGCCACCCACAACCACCCACTTCCACCCACTCCGACCAAACTCCCTAACTCACAATGGAAGACCAAGGGGTATTTGTAACCCCGACGGGAAGTCGATCGGAGTTGCGGATGATAGCGAAAATCGTGGACACACGAACGTACATTAGCATTTTATATAATATATTAGATTATTGCTGTTTAGTCACAGAAAAGTCCATTACTAGGTGACAAATGTCAATCAGCTGATTGCAGTGACTTTTTCCGGAAAAAAAAGGCAAATCCACATTAGAAAAGTTAATATAAAAGAAGAGTTTAAGTAAACATAGGTCCGCAAATTTTTCTTTCTTAAGATACAGGGTGGTAGACTTTTTAAAAACTGAAGATTTCGGAAACAGTTATTTTAGTAAATATTGTTGGACTGAATATAAACCTTATTTAAATAGGTTTTTATTATTGTTATTACATAATTGCTAATAAGAAATTATAAAACCTAATTTTTTAAACAAAAGTCCTTGCAATGCTTTTTTACGGTCTAAAAATATGCAATTAAGTGTATTTGTACAAAAAAAAAATACAAAAAAATAACAGGAGACATAAAATATGTATTTTTGTTTGCTTAACAGCACAAACATTTTATACGTATTTACACAGACAATGGCGTACCGTTTTTTTAATATTCCTTAAGTTGTCGCTGGAGACGTCACTGGACCTGATAAATGTAATTAAATTAGTAATAAATTTCCTCCCTAATGCCCCAAATACCATTGCCAAATACTACAAAATTGGGTAAAGAATTTTTAGTAAATTGAAAAAAACAACCTTTTTCCTACAAGTTTAACACACTGTATCTTGACAACAAAAAATTTTGAACCCATGTTTATATAAACGTTTTTATATTTTTAATAGAAGAATCTGGCCTTAAAAAACATTTTTAACACCTTGAATAATTTTGCTATAACTCGTTTCACCAACATAAAAATAAATAAAGTCTCTCCGCTATCAGCGCAAAAACGCCAGAGAATATTCGACAACGGATGTCCCTCGCATCTTGTCTCCGCTAAAAAAGTAGCTATATTTTCTACACCATAAAAAATAATTTATTTAAGTGGCGTGTGTTACTTTCAAACTTGCAATGAAACCTATGGCGCTTAACGGCGGAAGCTAGACATCCGAAGGCTATACGTCGGAAGTGCTTTGATATGCAAAATTGCATTGTGTTGCGGGACTGTGAGACTACTATGTAGTTATTTATACGTCAGTTTTTCTACTTACCTTCTAAACAGATGTAGTATTTCCTGCAGTCATCAGGATGAGCGTGTCTTGAGAAAGATCCGGTGTTACTGATTTCACCGTTGGCGGGACAAGAAAATCCTCCAGCTACCTCTGAAAACCGTAAGTATAATGTTGTCAAGACAAGGGGTTGGCACAATTTGGAATTTCGTTTTTTTTTTTTTTGGTTAATTTTTGAGTCCACCATTTTTTTGTATTTACAAACATCAGGACTCTGATAATTGTCCTGTTTGTGGACTGTATGGTGCGTGCAAACACCTTTGCCAATTGTACAAATGCTGTGATTATGCCAATTATACATGCCAAAAGAATTTCTATATACAGGGGAAACATGATTATCTACAAGGGTATAGTATGCATGCCAGGTCTCTAAATAAGAATAAAAGAAAATTGTTATAGTTTTATTAAAAGAACATCAAAACAGTTGCTGAAATAGATTTTTATCAGTTAAACAAGACTTTTCATTTTACCTTGTAGCTAATTTTTTTCTTACTTTTTATTAATTTAGTAAAAATACTATTTTCTTTTTATATACTAACTTTAAATTTTAGTATAGTTGGCTAACTTGTTAAAAATCTAAATAATGTTTTTATTTTGAATCGTTTGGTATCTTTTTCGTCAAATGTAAATACGGTAACTGTTCAACAATTTTTTGGAATATGGTATACGCATTTAAATAAATAAAACTTAGTAGAAAATTAGGAAGCTTCGAAAAATTGAAAAGCTTTGTTTTACGAAAGAAATCTTTTGGAGTCTAAACATATTTTAAAAAACCAATAAATATTTTAATTGATAATTAAAAAAATAAATACCCCACAACCTTAGAAACAAATCTAATTTCTTTAAATTTGGTAAAGAAAATTAAATCATAATAAAATAAATAAATATAATTTTTTTTTACTTTAAAAAAAATAAAACAGGTTTTTTCGTAAAATCTAAATTACTCAGTGTTACCATGCATACTATAACATTATTTACAATAGCTGTTTTAAGAAGATAGATAGTTTTAAGGAATATGCCAATTGGGTTGTGCCATGGGTTGTGTTTATATACAGAAAAACATGCTTAGAGTAAAGAATAGTGTAGAGGTAATATCATATTAACGATAGATTTTAACATAGAAATATACAATAAGTTTCACCAAAGACAAAGCATTTATAGTTTTTACTATAGATATACAAAATATTGCTAAATATTCGTTCATATACTTAAATGCTAGCCTGCTGGGATTTATCAAGCGACAAATTAAGGTCTAGCCACACATAACCGACGAGCCCGCAGCCGTGCGTCTCTCTGATAAAATGTAGGGGCATGCGGTGCAAAAGTTCTATTCTATTTAATAAAATTGCAGTATTATAAGTCTGTTATACTACGCTTTACACTTTGAATTACACCTGATCGTAAAATAAACCTTTACAAATAAGGTCACACAGTTTTACCTATACTACACTTAAAGTTTTTATAAAAAGGAACAGAGGTAAGTATTAAAGTCTGTTTTTTAAAACTAGGAGATATACATACATGTAACAATAGATTCAGCTTGACAAAAATGCTTTTATACTTTTATGCTATGAAAAGTGCCTTTCAATTTTTCCAATTTAATTTTCCCTACTTTTTTCTATTATTGTAAATCCGAGCTCGGTGCGACCTTAGTGGTTATCTGTGGCCAGACCTTTATACGTAATATAAGTATATGCATGCACGTTACACACCTCATAAAATAATTAGATAACCTGCTCCGTATCTTAGTCTGTAAAATAAAACGGCGGATTGTGCGTCAACAATTCACCAGTAACTTATTTTTAATAGCAACTACAACTGTTGGTAACATTGTCACTTGTCACGCCAATATATTTTGGCAGCCTCGTTTATTCGATCATCATTGGCCGGTTGCAGCACTCGCACCATGTTACCAACAGAAGTAAGTGACTGTTTCCAATATCGCGAAATAAAAGTCACTAGCTAATTGACAAAGCCTAATCTGCCATTTTTAGAAACCAGTAGTTATTGTAGATTTTTAATGAGGGCTGTCGTGCACGTATATAATTTCCATGTACGTCAGCTTAATTAATTATATTAAGAAGGCGTCCAGACTACAACCAAAAATTGAGAAGAGTTTTCGTATGTTAATATTGAAAACTACAATTTTGTTTTTGGTTGCAGTTTTGATTGATTTATTATAGTAATATTATTTATATTAGTGATAAAGAATTGCTTAATTAAAAACAATATTTTATAAAACTGTTAATTTTAGTCTTAAACAAAGTCAACCAAAAATATCCATGGGGTTGTTAAGATAAAATCTAAAATTATTAGGATTTTTAATGGAAATGTTAATGAAGTGATTTGACGATACATAATAATTGTGGTAAAACATGGTAAAAACAGAAGTGAGCTAAATAATTTCTTAAAGTTAATGCAACACACTCTGTCTATTTAAATGTGTTATGTGTCTTAGGATAGGTGTTAAAAAGGACAAATGGACCAAAATTTTTGAATTTTAAAATGAAATTTAGGTTAAACTTGTCACATGGTCCAAAAGTAAAGGATACAAAATTTTACTCCAAATGGTTTTATACAGGGCGAGTTATAACTTAAAATATATATCATACCCAGGAACCAACTTCTTTTATTTTTAAAAATAGAACAAAATTGTATAAGAAAATGTTGTAGAAAATTAAAATTTCTGTCAAAATTTAAAGCTAAAGCAGGAAATTACTGTTAATTTTTACATTGCACATAAAAACTTAAATATTGGACAAGGGGGAACAAAATGTAAAAGAGAATATAATAAATTTAAATATATATATTTTTTTATTTACTGCTTTAAGCCAAGTATTTTAAAAACTGTTAATGCATAATGTTAAAAATTAACAAAAATATTTTTTAACTTTATTTCTTTTAATTTTAAATTTTAACACAAAATTTATTTCTCTACATTTACTTACACCATTCTGTTTTATTTTTAAAAATAAGGGTATTTTACCCTTGGACATTTTCATATTTTTAGTTATAACTCGCCCTGTATATTACCAAAAGAAGTAAAATTTTGTATTTATTAGTTTTGGACCATGCGACCAGTTTTCTCAAAAGGACGTTACAAAATTTTTAGTATATTTTTCCTCTTGTAACATCTATCCTGGGACACACTGTATATTGGATCTTATAATGAAAAATGGTTACATTTATTAACATATAATTTAATTAGGAGTTTAAATTTAATTACAAGAAGTTAATTTATTTCAAACTAATAAGTGTGAAATGAATTTAATGCTTATGTGTTAGTATAAAATGTGTTAGTATTCATAATTATTTAGTTATTCGATCAGGAAATTAACTATTAAGTGAATTTTTAATTCTGTTAAATGTTGCGTGAATTTTTCATTATTTAGAACTACGCTTACATAAATATTTTGTTAGTACCTATAGAAATTATGATAATAAAAAGTTTGTTATGGCTTATAATTAAAACAAGCTTGCTCGTAATAACGGCTATTAAAAAACCTATAATTATTGGTAAATATTTTTGGTAGCTTTAATTTTCTTCTTGCTAAAATATTTTTAAAATGTTAATAGAAAAAGAAATTAGGCTTTTTATTAATTTGTAATTTGTGATGAAAATATTTTTTCGGTATTTGCTAGGTGGGACCACTGCGGTCCAGGTGCCAGGCCTTGTGCACAATAAAAAAAAGTAAAATAACGAAACAAGAAAACATAAATTATCCCCTATATTTTAAAAGAAAAATTGAAGTAAATCCAATTTTTTATATAAAATATTCTAAAGGTTGGCATTTGTCTGTCTAAGAATCTTTTGATACCTTACCAAAGCTATTTAGTCTGTCAAATACCCCAACCAATATTGTTTCTAATAAATAAATACGCCATAACAGTGCCGGTTAGTTAACATGCAACTTAAAAAATAATATTAATAAATATGTACAAATGTACATATATGTACACTATTATTTACAGTTTGCTAAAAAAGACTTATAATTATTAATAAATAAATTCAAAAATATCTAATTTTTACAATAACTCACCTTCGGTTTTACATTCTGGAACCTGGTCAGCCCACATACAGACACGGGCTTCTCTATCATAAGCTAATCCGGGAGAACATTGGTATCTAAAAAGTGGTATATATTTTAAAATAACTCCCATTAAAGATATTGTTGTGTCGTCGATTATACAGTAAAATTTTTAAAAGTCCTCCTTCTCCTTTATCTTTTAAATGGGACAGGATATCGAGTTCGGGTAAAATTTGGGTAACCTTTGTCGCTAAAGTTACATTTTGTGCATACAATTTTTTGTGATCACGTGGTCTGCACTATCAACTCTATCTCAGTGCGGTTTTTAACAGTGCTCTCCCTCCTAACTTAATGGGACAAAGTATTGAGATTAGTTGAAATTAGACGATCCCACTAAAACTATTTTCTAGTGACTAAAGAAATATGTGTATAATACTTCTATATTTTTGCGTTATGTCTGCGTGATGCGTTCCTAAATCATGAATTTTGAAATTTATCCCCTATGATTTTAAAATAATATAAATTAAAAATGAAAACAAGAATGTCATAGGAGCTACCCATTGGCATATATCAAATACACCCTAATAACCCAAGTTGGTTTTATAAACGTTTATTAAACATTCAAGTAGATTTTGGGTTACGTACGATAAAGGTTCTCAAAGGTTTGTAAATGTTCTTTTAACGTTTTTTAAAAGTTTTCTTCCAGCAAAAACAACGTTTTAAAAACGTTTTTTTGTACGTTAACTAAACGTTTTTATAGTACCTGAAACGTTCTAGAAACATACTTTTAAAGTTTTTTGGGACGTATAAAAAGGTTGGTAATTGTTTTGAAACCGGATGCATCGCCGATTTTAATAAAATTTGGTATAAGTTTTTTTAGGGGTGCTGATTACGAATCTGGAAGATTTTTTTCAGACACGCTTCGTTCTCGAGATTCATGGTCAGACTTGATAACCAGAACTAACCTAAATTTACTATTTTTCCCTTCTTTTTCCAAAAAATCTTTATTTAAAGCTAAATTGGTACTCAATATTTGATTTCTACCTCTTATAGCCCTTTTTTCTACTTATTTTACCCATTTTTCCATAAAATTGTAAAGCTTTACTTTGCCTTGGCGCTCCTAAGGCTACTGCAATTGAAAGTGAGGCTTTACAATTTAATGGAAAAATAGGTAAAATAAATAGAAAAATGGGGTTTTAAAGGTGGAAATAAAATATTTAGTACCAATTTAGCTTTTAAATCAATTGTAATGTAATTCACTTATCTCAGAAGATTTGAGGGTGCGTTCCTAGCCAAAAGGATTCCCTGGGTACGTTCCTAACTTATAATGCTCCTCGATTTTTTCCAAAGAACAAACTTAGAGTTATGCGATAAAATGTTTATACTTATTCTTAAAAGTACAATCAAAGAATTTTCAATGAGTGAAAATAATTATTTAAGACTTTTTTTACTCATTTCATTTTTTATTAATTTAAGTTCAGAATACGATCAATAAAAACGTTTCGTGTAGGTTCTAAAGAAATGTTTTTAAAAACGTTTATGTAAAACGCTTTGTTAACGCTTTTTGTCTTAAACGTTCTGACCTAAATTGTACCTAAAATGTACGTTTTCTAAACATTGTGTGTTATAAGGGCAAATAATACCTTATTTAGGTAAAAAGAGTTTTAAAGAAATTAATTTAATTTGTTTGAAGAAATTTACTAGAGGCACTTTATTTATTTTTTTATGTAAATACACATTTTTAATAACTTACCTGGAGGCTTCTCCATTCCAACAGTTCCAGAATACGTCACATTTGGCTTCATCGGCAAAGATACCATAGAGACGTTCACAGTTGGTTGTGGAAATTGGTGGCTCTAAATAAATTATACAAAAATATTTAGTTTTCCAAGCAAGAATTTGGCTTTTAAAGTGGTTTAATAATATTTTTCACCTGCGTGCACAAAGTGGAACTTTTTCTTTCGTTATAATATGTGTATTACTGATTGTTTGATTGAACATTGAACAATTAAGAGTCATTAGCAGGCAGAACTATGACCTACTTCTGAATTGTTGTAAAAAGTCAAATTTGTGTTTTGTGTAGGTACAAGCACTTTCCATTATGTAATTAATATTAATTATTTGCCCCTTTTTTCCATTAAATAAAACAAAATAATTAAAAATTTGTATATTTCTTTGGGGTTTAAAAATTTGACGTTAAGAGTTATTAGAACAAAGATAAATGTATTTTCTTGTTTTCTAAGACACTCAAAGAAAAAGTATTGTTCCTAACACTTGTGCAATGTGTCTTTCCCGCACTTAAAGCACTCTGCATTTCAAAAAATATACAAGAATTTGTGCATTTGTTTTGTAGGACAATCTGTATAATTTAATTAAAACCATTTAAATACGAAAAATGTTAAGAACAAGGTTATTAAGTTACTATGTATTAATATTATTGACAACCACTAAATATAATTATATATTCAGACATAACAAATTAAGACATATCCAAAATACATTAAATTACTTTCGTAAATTATTACATAATAAAATTATTATATTTTTATTCATAATTTAAATCAATACGACCCCAATTTTGATTGGTATCTTTACCAACTCTTACATATTTATAAGAACTCTGGTGCTGCTTGAGGCCATGTAACTGTAAGATTTAAAAACGAAAAAAACAACTTTTGTATTTTAATTTAATAAATATTTCAAAACACCTTTTTATTTTTAAAAACCTAAGTTAAGCATTAATGCCCTTAGTAAATGAGAGTTTGCATTTTTGTAAAAACTAAAATTTAAGTTTTCATTACTAGAAATAGTAAAAACTAAGATCTAAATTTTAGTGGGCAAATATCGGCATCTGTATCATTTATCTTAAAAAAGTAATATTTAAATCATAAGATTTATAAAAAAGGCAGTAAATACAAAACCTATAAAAGATTTTTAAAGATAGCAACGATTCTTATATTTACAAAAATATTTGGCAAAAGTTAGGGGTCCTCACATTATCAATTAATTTTTTTAGAAAGAGAACTGCTTTACAGCATATTTAAAAATTTTCACACAAAAACAAAAAGAATTGTTGACCTTATGGTCTAATAGTTACCTTGATCGAAAACCCAATTAAATACCTAATTATACATTCCAAATACCTCAAAAATTAACAAAAATCAGTTTAAAAATCTGACTAACTACAAATTTTCTTAACATTCCTTACTCTTAGACCATACTAAGCATGAAATTATGCCTAAAATTACCGAAAATATATTACCAGCTCATTTTTAGGAGGAGGTTGTTTATTTAAAAAGTGCATAAAGTAATAACTTTTTACGGATGGGACATTTGACAGCAAAAACAGTCAGATAAATGCGGAAATCCCATGGGTAATAAAAAGATACTTTAGGCATGTGTTGCATACTATATTTTGTCTACGACCATATACATTTTATTATTTCATAATTTTCGTTTCTAAGTCATTCGAATTTATTATTAAGAATAATTTTTATCAGAATTATCCGCAAACTGACAAAATTAGCAGTAGAAGGTATTAAAACAAAACAGTCAAAGAGAAAAAAATGCTAAAAAAACATAATTTCTTTACCACTTTAAGTAGTATGCTAAAATGGAGGGTAACAACACAAACAACAGCATTTTGTTAACGATAGTGAAAAAAATATACATACATTTTTTTTATTAAAGTGATGACCTATAAATAAATATACTAAGTACTTACCAAGTTCAGATCTGTCTCCACAATCGACATTATGGATGTAATCACAGTTTTCAGTCAAGAATTTTGGATCACTGGCATCAAAAGCTAAACCGTTACCGCATGTTTTAAGTTCAGCAACGTTGTTGTCGCACTTCCAGTATTTGTCACATGACCTGGTGTGTGGATAGAAACCAAAATCGTCTGGGCATTTGAAATTTTCTTGGCCATTGGCTAAAGAAAAAGAAAAGAAATTATATTGGTATTATAACTGCCACCCTAAAATGAAAATAAAATTCTGGATATTTTTTAAGTAGAATTTTGGTAAATTTTATGAAGATATATTTCTAAATATTTTTTTCCTAAACAATGCATCATACAGGGTGTTTCCTAAGTGCGCTAAAGGAATTTAAGGGTTGAGTAATAAGCTTATTTTATGAAAAAATGTTTATGGGTCCGCAAATTTTTCGTTTTTAAAATAAAGAGTGTTAAACTTTTTAAAAAACTTGTAAATTTCGAAAATCATTAGTTTAGTTAAATTTGTTAGAGTAGATATAAGCATTTTTCAAAATAAAGTATTATTTATTGTTATTTTTATAAGTATTTTATCCAAAAGTAAGCTATAAAACCAAATTTCTTTAAAGAAAAAAATCTTTATTGTTTTTTGTCCAAGGATATTCAATTTGGCGGATTTTATTTTTTGTTTTTTCGAAAATTAGACAGGAAACGTAAACATATTAAAAGACAAAAAATATGTATTTTTATTTGCGTAATTTAGGAAAAAATATAAAAATTGCACAGAAATCAGTGTCGTACTTTATTTTTGTCAGAAGTACTTGTTCATATGCCTCTCAAGGTGCCACTGGACGTAATAAATTTATTTAAGTAAGAGCCTAATAACCCCCTTATTGATGTTATTAACACTGCTTAGTTTCAATAAAAACTAATTTTTTTAAAGATATTATTAAAAAAAAAAAATTTTTTTATTGTTGTTGTTAATATTCGGACCTATTTTTATTTGTTTTTACAGGGTTCCCCGTAATAAGCTATCCATTTTAATATTTAAATCAAATTTATTTTAGTTTATCAAACTTTTTATTATACTAAATTACTGCGAACAGTTTTGAATTTATGATAACTTATAAATATTTGGCTAATTTAATCTTAACTTTTAAAAATTAAGTCTTCTAAATGACCTCCACTAACTTAAACAAATTTTTCAATGTTAGATAAAAAGTGGTTTATTAACGGCACCCGATTTTTCCTGTAGAAATATTTAAAAGACAAAATATTTGCGAGTCGTCCAGGTACGATTGGAAACTCAAAGTCAAAATTCGTAAAAATGTTGAAGGAATAAACGAAGGTTTGCTACGCCGCCGTGTAGTGACTTTTAATCTAATATTAAAAAATCTGCTGAAGTTGGTGGAGGTCATTTAGAAGACGTTATTTTTAAAAGTTAGAAATAATTAGCCAAATATTTATAAGTTATCATAATTTTCAAAGAGTTAGCTGTAATTAAGTATAATAAAAAGTTTGTTTGGTAAACTAAAAAAGAATAATTCAAATATTTAAATGGTCAGCCTATTATGGGGAACCATGTATAAACTTATTTTTAATAGAATTATCTTCAGAATATAGTTTGTAGTTTAAAAAACTGTCAAATATCTAAAATAACACGAGTAAATATGATTTTCTTTATAGGTGATAGGAAATTATTGGAATAGGCAAAATTTAAAAATAAACAAAAATTACTTTAACCCTTATCCTCATTTCGTTTTCACTATATTTTGGCACAATTAAAGTCTAGTAGTATCTTTACCCTTATTTAAAACTACTACTGAGCATGCGTAATGTCAAAATACTAATGAATTTATTACTGCTAAACCCTATATGAATTCCAATAATTCCTTAATATTTTTTACGAAGGAAACACTTTAAAATACGTTAATAAATATATTATGTGCTTTATTTCGCATTACAAGATTTTTAACTGCAACAAAATAACCAAAAATGTTTAATAACTTTATTTATGGCATAATTACCAGTAAAGTAATACTGTATTCATATGTGTAACCAGTTTTTAGTAATAATTTTCGAGTGTAAGATTCCACTTTCCATTTTTGTACGCGCGTATACTTAAAATGTCGACGGGTTGGTTTAAACATTTAAAATGTCACGGAATAAATTAATAATAAATTGGAAATATTAACGTTCACCACTGGAATGCAGTTATTCCGAAATTACCTTACATGAGCTTAGTCACAAAGAACATAATATGATGAGGCATATGATTTTTGGAAATACCCCATTTTTCTACTTGCTTGCTTAAAGTAGTTACTTTGCGCACCCATTTGCGTTACATACATTAAGTATTTTTTCAACTTTAAAACAAACGACACAACAACATATTAAATTTTTACTATGCTTTCAAGTTAAACCAAGATAAAATCAACATTTTGAATTTCTGTCAGGTTTAAATTAATTAGGTATGATGGGAAACATAAAATATAATTTTCACTTTCTTTACATTTACAAAAATTAAGTAATTAAATGTTGTAATTTAATTAATTTAAAAGTTTATTTAAAAGTAAATAAAGCAAGACAAATAAATATAAATTTAGTAAAAAAAAAAATATAAATAATATAAATATTTTACTTCAGAATATAACATTACTTATATATCTTAAAATCATACATTAAACTAGGTTGTCTTAAGGTTATTGCCCCATATAAATGTAACATGAAGTAAAACAACTTCGGACAGATCATGTGAACTAGATGTCTATGGGTTTAGGTGCGTTTAAGAGTAAGAGTGAATACCGAAAGCTTTCTCTGAGTAGTTTTGTTTAATGTATCTTAAAATATTGGTAGTAGATATAGGGGAGAATGGGGTTAAATGATACTTTTGTGTTAAAATGATCCCTTAGCTTTTCGCCATACCTGTAACACCATTCAAACAGCAATACGTGGTGACGATCCTCCGCTGGCTTTTAATAGGGAATTTTCCAGATGTTATTATAGTTTTGGTTAGTTAGAGCAAATGAAATGTACTTTTATAAGTTTTTCCAGCTATGTAGTGTTTAATGTAAGTTTACTTTCATACTTTTTGTTAGGCTCAGATACCTGTATATTATTATAGGACTATTTTGTTGATTAGGGATTTGCTTAAAAAAATAATTTATATTAATTAATTCCATGCCCGACGAAGTAAAATAATCCCATTAAAAAGAGGAAAAACGGTACCGCCTGAAAAAAAAAAGAAAAATATTTTTGCTTAATTTCCTTTGATAAAAATTTAAAAAAAATACGTGGTGCCTATTTTGCAGTAAAAAATATTATTAATCGGCAGGCGAAAAAGGCTAGATCCAATGCAGCAGCTGTTTAAAGTGGGCCCATGAGCAGAGTAAGCAAAGAAAACTTTAAGATTAAGATTAAGTGTGTTTATTAATAGCTTTGTTCGCGGTTAGTAAAATACTGAATTTTTAGTAACAGTTCTGGTTAGTTCTGGTTTCTGGTGTTCGCGGGTTACAATGGAATCAGTTCGTTACTAGTTCGTAACCTGATTAGCAGTCCTGGGATTTTTGTTGGAACTAAAAGTTCAGTTCGAAATTTCATGCGTATTGTCGACATGGTCAGCTCTTTTCTGTTTTTGTGGTACAGAAATAAACCGTTGTATTACAGTTTATTTGATTTTGCCACTTTTTATGCGGGTTAATATAACTGTTGAATATTTTTTTATATTTTTCTGATTCTGAGCGTATGCAATAAAATAAATAAAGATTTAATTAAAAAATATAGACAATATTACAAGATTTTACCATTTCTTGTTGTTTGAATTTTATCTTTAGTTAAATACACATGTTACTTATGTTAAAAACGAGAGAAGGCAGGGAATCCCTCGTCTGCCGCCGAGAGACCTCGAGTGGCATTAGACAGTATAACAATTTACCTTTTTGTTTAACTTTTTTTTGTATAGGATCCAATTTAACCATGAAAAATCCTAACCAAAAGGCTAGGTTAGAATATATCCTCAGCTGTATAGAAAATCGTTCGCGGTAAATAAAAATTCTGAACTGATAAATAACTAGACATGCGCTTAAAAACAATTCTAAACCAGTTCGGTTCTGGTTCAGAATCGGTTCATTACTAGACCCGCGAACAAAGCTAATATTTAAAAGTTCTGTTGTTTTTGATTTTCGTGTAATTTTCTAAAGGAATCATTAGATGACCGCACTGGAGGGGTAAAATGATTATTTTGCTTTTTTTCCACAGGTATTTTTATAAAAATAATCAAGCTTTTTACTATAATGTTTTGTGTTTTACATAAAGAAATTATTGTTGTTGCCTATAACATAGACAGAATATAAGAAAAGGTGTTAGGTACATTTTTACAATTATGTTTTTTAAAGGGATCATTTTGTCCCACCCTCCCCTAAAAGAATTTTATTTCTTATTTTTAAGTAAGTTATAAGAAATCAATAGTATATTATGGCATGTTATCGGTCATCAGTAACCATTTACGATTATATTATAAGTAGGTACATATTTTAGTCTAAAATCCGAGTGTTTGAGTCTGTTGTTAGGTTCTTATTTTTTTTAAAAATATGAATAATACATAAATGTTTAATTGATTACACCGGGGTTTTCAACATTATACTGAATCTCTCCTAATTGCGGTAAAAAATGTAAGGGCTGACTTTCTTGCAATTTTTATAATTTCTTTAGATTATTCAAAGAATTACAACTTTCTAAATTTATTTCTAGGCATTCAAAAAATAATTAAATACAAGAAAAATTGGAGATTTTTCTTTCATTAAAAATAATTATTATAATCTTATTGGAGATTATGTAACAATAACAAATACTGAGTTAAATAATGTTTATATCTAATTCTAGAATATCAAATATTACTAAAATATTGATTTTAAATTTAAAAGTTTTTATTTAAACGTCGTATTTTGAAGAAATTTTTGAATCCATATGAACTTTTTATAAAATAAGCTTATTCGTCCTTTAATTTTTTACTGCAATTAGAAAACCCCTGTATAAATTTTTGCAAGATAACTGATGAATAGTTTGTAACAAACTGTTTATTTATTAATTAATATTTTTGGATCTCCAAAGCAAATTACTAAATAATTTCGGTATATATTTAAATCCTCCTCGTATAATAACATATCTCCAACTGAACTTTAAATTACTGGTTCTTGAACTTAACGACCTGCTAATAAAAAGAAAGTGCAGTGACATAAGCTTATGCTATAATTCTGCTTACGTTTTAAGGTAAATACCATACTTTATGTCGGTAGCATTATAACATTAACCTATAGATTACATAATTTAGTCAATAAAGACTTTTCCATTTATCAAACAAATAAATTTGACAACTCGAAACTACTCTGTCGCTATAAGGACCTGATTTTGAAATGTAATGTAAGCCGCATCACATACATACAGTTGATTTTTTTCTATTTACCGTTACTGCCTTTTCATATTAGCGAAAGACGGAAATATGGGCGACGGACCAACGCTATCGAAGTGAATGGAGTCAAATGAAACCTTTCATACGCAGAGAACGGAAAAATCGGCAAACTCAAAGGCTTTGTATTTGAATTCGTCAATTCGCCGAAATAAATATTAAATTTGCGATATGATCAAAGCCAAATGATCAGTTGCCGAAAATATGTTTTATTTCGGAATCTGTTTAAGCCGATTTACACATTTCGCGAACTGAGCTATCCAGAGTTGCTCAAATGGCAAATGTGAATATGTTTTGGCAGATAATCATTTTTAGTTTAATATTTTGCCGATTGCGCAATTAACAAATGAACAGACCTCGAACAAACTAAAATCCAGGAAAAAAACATTTATTTCTTAGAAACAGCTTATTACTTAAATAGAAACCGATCCGATAAAGGCAAAGTGAAATTATTGTTCGGTTTATCAATATACAATGATATTTTGTTAAAAAAATCGGATTTATTAACAGATGATTTCATTGCTTCGTTCATGTTTATTGAATTTGCACTAAAGATATATATTTTAATACAAAACGATTAAATTAATGCACTAGTTCACTGCAAGATTGGGTCAAGATTTCAGCACTTGCTTCCTTCTTCCTTCGTTTTACTACAAATAACAAGCTGAGACTCGCAGAAACGGCGATTGTATAAATAATGACCCAATCTATCGGCAATTGTGCATTTCTAAATTGCGCAATCGGCAAAATATTAAACTAAAAATAATTATCTGCCAAAACATATTCATATTCGCCATTTGAGCAACTCCGGTTACCTCAGTTCGCGAAATGTGTAAATCGGTCTAAACAGATTCCGAAAAATAAGATTTTTCGGCAACCGATCATCTGGCTTTGATCATATCGCGAATTGAGTATTTCTTTCGGCATGTGTGTCTAACATATATATATTATTTATTATTAGCTAAATTTGGGTCACAAAACTGCCAAAAAGCCAAGTAAAATGCCAAACAAAGTGTTAAAAACAAGAATACAAACGTATGGTTTAAACTTTGCTTATAAACTTCCTTACATTACCACGTCAGTGGCGATGGTCATTCGTTGTATCATGGTTTAACTAAGTCTTTTAAAATTTTTATTAATAAGTAATAAGAACAAAAACCAAGCAACCAAATTATTAGGTAAATGGTCTAAGAAAATACAAACTAACTTATCATTCCCCAAGAAACAGCTAAGGTGACATTCCAAAATGACTTAATATCTTTAATAACTTCAATACCTAATCATAATCGCTTGCAACAATAGATTTGCATAAATGTTCTGTCGCAATCAAGTTAAAGAAAAGGTAATTACTTAAGTAACTCTTGTGGGTTGGTACTCGTAGGATTGTCGCCGCATTTCCTGAATATCTGTGGGGATTTTTTTAAGTGTCGTGGTTAAGTTAGGTAAGGAATTGTGACTCATCAAATTATAAGATAAATGAGGCCTATGTGTGTTACTGACACAGCGAAAAAGGATAATGGTGTCAATTATAAGAAGGTGCCCTATTAATGATTTATATTAAAACACGTTTTGACAGGATTGAAGTTTATTAGACGCCTCATAGGTTTAGTATAGCAATTCAGTGCCGCAGTAAAATCAAAATCTATAAATAATACTTTTGTTAAGTGTGACAATTTAAAACCTGATCCAAGGGGATGATTTTGACGGCTTTCCAGTTTTAATGTTTCGAAAACCAACGTTTTTTACTAAAGTTATTTGATGTTTTTCTGGATGCCTATGGGTTGTTTTGCCAGCTCGTATGTATTTCAAAAACTTTACTTGAAAAAAAACAAGCAAAAGCAAGAAATATTTGAGAAATTTTGGCATTTAAAAAAAAGTATTTAAAGCCAGAAAACAACAAATCTTTAAACATTCTTTTTTAAGATTAACCCATTTTTTTATATTAAGTCATAGCCTATTTCTAGTAAAGTTTATTAAATATTTGATAGCTTTTAAGGTAAATATTAGGACTTTTGCTGGTTTGGTGCTTCTATATTAAAAAAACACTCTTGGTATAACAATGTACAGCTTTATCGTTGCCAAAATTTGCTATGGTTATACATCATGACTAAACAAAAAAAATTAACAAAGATACGGGCACAGTCCGTTAAGTACTTAGCCTATATAAGAGAAATAAAAATTTTGGAAAAGTGTCAATTTATTTTTCACAATAGCCTTCTTTTAGCTCGAGACATTTGACTCAGTGATGCATCAACTTTTACACCTCTAAAAAACTATTTTTCGTGGTCTGCAAAGTAAGCATTTTTGAATACGATGACTTCCTTATTGGATTAAAATTGCCCGGCAGGTGACATTTTCAAGTTTGGAAATAAAAAAGTAGCACGGTGCCAAATCAGGAGAATACGGTGGATGGGGCTAGATTGCATAGCCCAATTCGACCAATTTGGCTAAGGTGTAAGCCGATGCATTGTCATGATGAAAGACCACTTTTTTCTTTGCTAAATGGAGCCGTATTTTCTTTCAATTCAGCATTGAATCGACCCAATAATTCGGCATAGTAGAGCCCTGTGACCGTTTTACCCTTCTGCGGGTAGTCGATGTAGATTACACCTTGTGAATCATGAAAAACGGTGGCCATCATCTTTTTGGCCGATTGGACGATCTTTGCCTTCCTCGAAGCACGTTCGCCAGGTGTAGTCCACTCTTTTGCCTGTTCCTTGGTCTGTAGTTTATACCAGTGAATCGTGAATCCATGTTTGGTCGACGGTCACGAAACGACGCAGAAACTCTTTTGGGTGGCGCTTGTTGTCCGGAGGTGTCAATCGCGATATCCATCTCGCCGTCAGCTTTCTTATTTCCAAAATTTTATGTAGAATATGACCCACGCGGTCTTTGAGATGCCTACTGTCCCAGCAATCTCGCACACATTCAATCGACTGCCAATACGAGATCGTAGATTTTTGTTACGTTATCCTTTGTGGTAGCGGTTTCTGGAGCTCCTGGGCGTGGTTCATCAAAAACCGACGCGTTGAAACTCGTTTAACCAGTTTTTGATGGTCGCCATCGAAAGAGAAGAGTTACCGAACACATCTTTGAAACGTTTTTGGAAGGGAATTCACTGCAAGACTTCCCCTTCAAACACAAAAATTGAATCACCGACCGATACAGCTCTTATCCACTTTTCTAAAATTTGCAGACACGTCCCTTTTACATGCGGTCAAAACAAAAATACGATTCCGATTCGACAGTAGCCGTCTACGGGAACATTCTAGACGATAGTAAGTTACTTTTTGATAGTGTCTCCATCCGGCGATTTGGCTAAGTACTTAAAGGACCGCCCTCGTACATTTA
Organism: Listronotus bonariensis; assembly: GCA_014170235.1. Taxonomy (NCBI): domain Eukaryota; kingdom Metazoa; phylum Arthropoda; class Insecta; order Coleoptera; family Curculionidae; genus Listronotus; species Listronotus bonariensis. The sequence continues at coordinate 70,176 of JACEGR010004191.1, forward strand.
AAGTTGTTCCTAAGGCCATAATTTACAGTTAAAATTAAACACATGAAATATTTTATTATTTATCCTCATAATTTACATTGCGGAAAGGTTCAAGTTTATCAAAAACATGACAGTGACCTTTACGAAATCAAAAAATCGCCAAGACCGCTAGAAATTGCTTTTGCAATTTTTGTTGAAAACTGTACGTACTCGTTAGCCTTCGAATTGGAATTTCTTAGGTAACATTAATTTTGCATTATTTGTTCTATCACGTCAACTTTTCTTTAGCAAATTATGGAAGTACTGGTTATTTGATATTTAAAAACCAAGGTTAAGTGTTAAATGTCCGCCGGTTTATTAGATCTTACATAAATTCTTTAAAATGTCTATAAAATTGTTTTTCTTGTAATTTCCATCAAAATTCTTTACAGTTGCTGTAACGAGAATGTTTTATTTATAGCAGATAGATAAGAAAGTTAGTTTTTTTGAATAATTTGCCCTTAATTTTCTGAATCGTATGTATTTCTTTAAAAAGACTTAAAAAAGTTTAAATTGTGAATAATCAAAAAGGAGTTTTTGTTTTTTTTTTTTGGAAGGCAAAATATCAACCTAAATACTTTTAAAAATTAGAACAAAAACTTTTAAAAATGTTTTTAGCCGAACACTGGTAACTACTAGATGACGGAAATATAAAAATAATATTTTTATTTATTTTTTAGACACCAATAAAGAATATTGCAATTAAACTACTAATGCCAAGTTTAACAACATATGGTTACCATCACTTTTGGGTTAACTATTTTGGCAACACCAATCACATTTCGGTAAATTGTTGTTTTTATGGTAACAAACCTATGGTTAGCGTTTACCAAATATTGTGAAACTGGCCGTAAGTTATGTCAACAAATATACAATATTACAAACGACCCAACTGATAGTAGTAAACTAAGTTTTTAAAATAAGTCTTCCTGTCCTGGTTTCAAAATAATTTACATTTTATTATGTTATTTTCATTTAGTAAGTTTAAAGAAGAAGACGCAAAAAACAAAAAAAGGACTTATATAAACCAGGTTTTCTATTTTAATGAGACAAATAGCTCTTCTTTGAATGGAATCAAGAATGCTTAGGGTTGTGGGGAAGGCCATGCCCCAGATATGAGAACAATATTTCAAGGGAAGTCGGATTTGGGACACATATAAAGTGTATAAATTTGAAGGGGAAAAATACTTTTTGGCTCGAAAGAGAAATCCAAGCTTTTTAAAGCTGCCGTGGCTATAGTTACAATGTGCTCATGCCAGTTAGGGTTACTTTCAAATATGACGCCCACAACATTAAAGGTGTCTTTTCTCTGTAAAACTTGGCCGCTCATAAGTAGAGGATGAGTATTTGATGACTCTTTTCGTGACAAGGAACATGATTGTGTTTTGGATGCATTAAAATGGACGAGATTTTTGACGTCCCAATCCAATATTAAATTAGGATCCTGCGAAAGAGATATCCGCATCGCTCTGCGTTTGTTTTCTAAATCAGGTTTGGTGATGGGTTTAGTAACCTAAAAGTGGAGTGAAGGGTACTATCGTCGGCGAAACTATGAATGGAATTAGTTGTGGACAAGAGAAGGTCGTTGATGAGAAGAAGAAACAATTCTTTTTTTTTTTATTTTAAGGTCGTAGGCAGAAAAAAGTAAATACTTACAAAGAGTTTTTATGTATTTTCACACCCGACGCTAATGATGTAATTTTTTGAAAACTCTGTGACATTTGTTAACCTCTTTCAAACAGTCAGTTTCTAATTCTTGTACGCCTCTTTTATAAATATAACTATATTAAAATTAATTGCTAAAAAGCAAAACTGTCAAATAAAATAAATTTTCAGCTCACGCACATGATCGAAAACATAATAATAATAATAATAATAATATTTAATACACATGTTGCGGTTACTTTTATTTTGTCCCACATACATAGTAAAGATTTCTAGACTAGTTCTATACGTGTTTTGTGAAATGCTAAATTCCAGTCTAAGTAAACATAATTTACTGCAATAAGTAATAGTTGTGACATACAATCGGCTTCTTGGCTTTCATTCTTTAGTTTTTGCAAACCCAAATTTTCGATCGCGTGAATTTTTAAAATTTATTATGGTTATTAAAATAATGAAATTAAAAAAATGGGCAACGTTTTGCTTAATTAATTATTTTTAAATAAAAATATTTAAAAAGTCTTAACAGATTTACGATTAATTAAAAATATATACAGGATCTTCGGAAAGTCAACGATTTTACTAAGAGAACTGAAAGAACAACCTATAAGCATCCAGAAAAATGTACAAAATAAAAAACCATCGGTTTTCGAGATAATGGCATTTGAAATTAATCAAAATCGTGTCTTGAATAAAATTGTAGTTTCTCACACCTAAAGAAGTTTATATTTTTAGATTTTAATTTTAATTTTGCAGCAATATCACTCCAAAAATCTACAGTGTGTCCACAGATAAACTTTTTCATTTTTAATATTTCAAAAAAAGTTAATACTCTAGGTTGTAACTTTTGCTTTATTTTAAATACCGGAGGCGACAAATACGAATCACTTAATATTATACAGGGTGATTTCATATTTGTAAATATTTTATTTAATTGGAAATATCCGTAAAACTTTTGAAATAAGTTAGTTAGAGTAACGTTATTTATGCTTGTGAGTTGTTCCACCAGCCCTTTAACAGTATCATTGACTTCTCGGACACTCTGTATAACTTTAAAAATAAAGTTACCTGCATATATATGAAACATTATTATTTATATGTTTATTAAAGGGTTCACATGCCAATAAATAATTCACTGCTTTTAGCTCGATTATTTTGCCATCTTCGTAAGTACATTTTACTAACCAAAGCAAAATTAGTTAACTTACCAAATTACAAAAGAAATCTAAAGAAACTCATAACTTAAATTATAATAAAGGTATGGGAAATATTTATCCCAACCGTAAAATAAAATTTTATATTATGATAATAGTTCAACTAAATAACTTATAAACTTGTGAGGTAATTTTATGAATCTAAAATAATATCTTTGAATTTTACTCGATTTAAAAAATGCATTTCTATTATTATAAAACCACTTTTAAATTGACATCTAAAGGTACGTATTTGCCAAATTAATCTGTATGTTTCGTGTTTCAATTTCTAGTCAGTAACGAAAAGTAGAAACAAGTAGAAACAAATTTAGTTGTTGCTGTGGTGGAGACATACAATTCTCAAAGTTTCGCCAAGTGCAGACTTCCACGACAATTTGCAAACATAAAAAACGATAAACTAAACTAAAAATGGTCCTGATTTTAGTTGCTTTAGTGAAAACAAAAAGTTGAAACTTGTTGACATTTGTTCGCAATTTAGGAAAAGAAAGCAACATTTAGTAACAAAAGAGTTCCTCATTGTCGCTATAATGGATACGTACCTTAACATTAAATAGTGAAATATGCTCTTAAAAGTAGGTATCGCAGTTTAAAATATTGGTACGTAATCAGAATTAATTACGGTACTCTAGTATGTGAATTTGCGATAACTCTTTATTAATTTACGGCATTGCAATCTGTTATGCGCCGCTTAATTGCCATATGTTCGCAAATATGTATTTTTTGGGTTCTTGTCACTTTCCAATACATAAAAGCATTTATTTAATTATTAAATACTTATCAAAGCGGGCATACATTATTTATCCATGCAAGCTTTAGGCCTAAATGTTATGCAACATTAACTTTATGGTATTTTATAAAATAATTTTTTCTATTAAAAAACTTGTAGTTTTACCTATACCAGTTTAGCTAAGTGAAAATATATATTTGCTAGTAAAGCAACATAAAGTGGCAACAATGCACATTGCATTAGGCGATAGGGATGGGGGACAAAAATCGTATTAGTTTTATTGCCCTAAAATATTTTTAATGTTAATAATAATAAAAAAGGGTATATTGCTTTGCTAATACAGTAGTAATAAAGTAATAAAATTCCTACATTTAAGTTGGTATAGAAATATTAATTTTGGGGTTTTTGGTCCACAAATTGACGCACTGTGCGATGTGTCACGTTATTTACATGCCTGAATTATTTATTTAATCTCTAACTGTTGGTATTCCGAGACCGTCTCCTTACCATGCATTGCCATCAGTGAACCTTTCATATTCGCTATATGCTAATTATTTTATTTAAATGTTTATTTACTTTTTTTAAATATTAAAAATTATATTATTTTTATTACTTTTTTATTAATTATTTTAGTTATTAGGCTAAATCATTGGGTTAAAATTGATTTGTGTATTAAAATTATTGTTAACTACATGCATTATTTAGAAAAAATAAACAAATTTAATTTACCACAGGAATTCCACAAATTTAATATTTTAATTAGAAAATAACATCTTAATTATTTAAACGTTACATTAACGTAAAATACTGTATCTCTACGTCAGCTAATGCGCAACTGCATAGTTAGATAATTCCTAAATCAACGCATGCGTATATTGGTCATCAATCTTGCTGTTTTACAGATGTCTATATTATAAAGAAAGTGCTGAATAAAAAAATGGGGTAGTATTATTAAAAGGATTAGAAATTTATTGCTAATTTATCTTATGCAATCATGTAGTGCGATGATTAAACTAAAAATATTGTTGTTTTTTTTATAAAATAAATAAAATTTATATAGGCAAAAACACGCACAGGTAGGACAACAAAATACTTTTTAAGTAATGTATAAAAAATATATTAAATTTTTGAGATACAAGGCGTCAAGGGTCTTTTTTTAATATCTGAATACCGGATTCAATTATACGACCAATATACATATTATACCAAACATTTTAAAGTAATTACTATAATAATTGATGTTAAATAAGGTGTTTTTGTGTATTAGTTGCAGTGACGTATTTATGGGGCAGGAATAAGATGAATCGCCTAGTAGGCTTGAGTATATTTTAATTTAGTTAAAAACATGTTTAATATGTAGTTATTATAACTAATATTAAATTTAATAGTATTAGTATTTTCCAAGATAAGGTTAAAAACCATACTACTATACTTCCAGAAAACCTCTACTCAGACAAACCGGCTTCGGTCAAAAGAGACTAATTTAAAAGTTTGCTTCTGATGTGACTATTCGTATCTTTACACTTATTTTTGGTCCCATGATATTATTGCGTAAATTATAAAAATATATAATTTAAAATATTATTTATTATAAAGAAATACAAAATGTTAAGTTTTTAGTTAAATATGCTCTAAAACTTGCGATAAAATAAGTAGGTACTGTAATTGTTAACAAATAAAAAGATCCAGAATTTTATTCTATCATGAAATGTTATTAAAAGTTTTAAAACAACTATCTTGTTGACTTCCTATAGTAAAAACATAAAGATACTGTATTGGTTGGAGAAAGTAATTATATCACAATTACAATTTTTAATTATCTAACTCAACTCAAAAACTTACAAATATTTAACACCAATACAATATCTTTACCTTCCTAATACCACAAAGCACTAATAAATTTCTTTTATCACTATCGCCACAATCCAATATGCTTTTGAATCACAATAATATCACTGTTATCTATGGCCACATTAAACTCAAAAATAATGAATAAAAAATGATACCATTAGACCGGCAATCGAGAAAAAACCATTAAAAAGAAAACGAAAATTTTTTAGTTATTCTTCATAGCTCACTTTTCTTCAGAATTTTCGAGTAATCCTTGAAACAAATGAGTCCATGGCACACTAATAAGAACTGCACGCACCGTTTGTTTTTTCTCGATGGCCGATCACTTAAGGGGATGATTCTTGATGAAGGGGTTGAAAATCACGAAGTACATACCAGAGTAGGTGAGTGCACTGAGCACTAAGACACACACGAAGCTCTTCATTGTACAGGTCGTTCTAGCGTACGATAACTGGGCGCAAGCAAGTGCAAGAGAGCTTTATAGTGAGCGAATGTCTTGTCCCCCGCCCGGTGCGATTCTTGCCGATGATAACTCTCCTGCTACGAACGTCAAAGAAATCATGGCCGGCTTTTTAATTTTGACGACATTTTCGGTTTTATTTGATGTTTTTATTGACATTTATTTTTATAAAAAAGGATAGTTTACTGATTTATACCGGGCCAAAAAATAATACTGGAGCTATTCGAATATCACATACATACATACATATATAACAGGCAGTGGGGATTATGTCACAACAAATCAAGAGCGAATCCTGTTTTCTAACATGAACGGCATAAGAAGTTAAATTAAACTATGTTTGGGGTGGCAAAATTTTTTTCACTGAAACGATTAGGTTCAATCCTATTCGCTCGCGCAAAAAGTGTGTCAATACTCAACCTTTACCTATAAGTGGTCAAAATTATAAGACTTAGCCTGATTAAATTAATTATTAAAAGTACTATCAACCGGAATTAACATATTATGTTCTGGTTATAGTGGCTCCATAAACACTTGGGTTTCTTTTTTGAGCTAGAAAGTCTTTCTTTTTTTTTAATTGTAATCTTTGTATACAGGGTGTTCCAACTCTATTTATACACAAAATAACTTTGCCCCTGTACAAGATAGAAAAATAAACTTTAAATAAAAACTATTTATTTGGTTACATTCTTTTTACTGACAGTACTAGTTAGTATACAGGGTGTCTCAAAAACATAGTGTTCATTGTCAAGTGGGTTTTTTAATTAATAACACTCTGTATATTTTAACACATTTTTAACTATGCAATAAATTCTACATCAATAATGTTTTATACACTATATACGTCAATTATTGCCGATTTTTGATATATCAACAATATGCTGATATACTCATTAACAAATAAAAGTTAAAAAAACTTTATTTTTAGTTTTAATTATAGTTTAATAATTCTGTCACTGCCGAAGTGAGAAATAATATAATTACATTTATGTAATTACCTTTTATTGTAAAACTACTAATGGGTATGTCAGCAATTTAGTTTATTTCAGACACATAAGGTTTGTTTCAGCCGAATGTTGGAAACATGTTAGCAACAATCGTAAAACGCAGAAATTATTACAAACATTAGTCAGAAGTGTTGGCAACAGTTTTCTACTGGAACGAAAAATAGACAAGGCGTGCATACTGCTCATACGTCCATACAAGAAAGGTTATGTTGAAAATTGTTAGTAATGTTTAAAGAAGAAAGAAAGTTTGCAAACTCTTCAAACAGTTTTCAACATGTTTCCAACATCTTAAAACTACTGATGGAACAACAAACAATTGTATAATGTTAGGAACATGGTACTGCTGGAACAACAAATTTGACGTGCGCAGAATCCGAACGGTTGCATACATTTCTGACATCCAGCGGAAACAAACCTTTTGTTACTTGATTGCACTAAAAAACAGCAATACGTCAATTAGAGCTACTTTTTAGGTTAAGTAAGTAAAAATGTATCTAAAATAATCTGAATAGTTGACTTACCCATTATTAGTTTTTACATTGAACGTTTATTAATTACATGTTATTATAATATTGGTCACTCTGACAGTTCCTAAATTATTTAAAAATAATTGGAACCAATATAATATTTTCTTTCTACACCTTTATTTGTTAATGAGTATATTATCATACTTCTAATATCTCAAAAACCAGCTATAATTGCGTGTTATGTATTTTTGATGTATAATTTAATACAGAATCAAAACTTAAAAAAACCTGATTATGAAAACCAAGTTTTTGAGACACCTTGTATGCTAACTGGTATTGTCAACAAAAAGAGTGTATCCAAATAAAAAAATTTACCCAATGTTTATTTTTGTATCTTGTATAGGGGTAAAGGTATTTCGTGTATAAATAGAGTTGGGACACCCTGTATATCCTTAAAAAATTACTTGTAGCTTAGGGATGAACAAAGGGCTTTAAACGTTTCATTTTGTTTGCTTTTTGTCCCTAGAGTATCCAGAAATATATTACCTTCCTCCCAAAACTTAAGAATGTTTAAGGTCTATGTCAATAAACTTTCTACTATTTTACTTACGGCACCCAGAGTGCGTTAGTATTTAAACTTTAACCTTTGTGTAGATTAAAAAACACTAATTAACATATTAGGCAGAGTAAAATAAAATCTTTATTTATTTCTGGACTGTAATAATAGATTGTGGTAAAAGGCCGAACAACCAGCTCCGAAAAAAATCGGTTGAACACCAAACAATGTGATAAAACTAAAAGAAACTATAAAGATATCAGTAGTCGCACAAGAAGCAAACCTCTGTGATGCCAATAGTTCGAACTTTACGAATTATTCGTATCGAATCAAAAATTTGAAAGTTCCTCGAATATTTCGAAAAAATTCGAATAATTGAATTTTTCAAATAATTCAATTTTTTTTGAATTTTTACGAATTATTGTAGTAATCGCGAATTTTCGACGATATTGAATTTAGAATTTGTTTTGTTTGATATTTAAATATAAATTTGACAAATAATAGCCTAGTTTACACCGGGAGAACCAAATTTTTAGTTCGAGGTCTAAATGACGTCACGCGTACTTTATTCACGGTGTAAACACTTGAGTATTAAAATTTGCTACTCCAATTCAGTCCTTCTCAAATGGGGGTGACCAAATATGATTTTCCTTGGTGTAAACACGTCGGACTTTTTTAGTGGACCAAAATGACAGCCGTGATCTTTGACAGTGCGCATTTTGATGAAAAGACGTTGAATTTCGGTCTTAACCTAATAATTTTGTTGTTTGTTTATATTTTTTAAAATTTTGTTGATATTTAACCAAAACTGTTTGCGTATTCTTTTTTATATGGAATTTAAAAGCGATACAGTTTTAAAAGATAAAAACGAGGTTAGGTTCTGGTCATATGCTCAGCTGTCATTTTGGTACTAGGATTAAACGTGAATTAAATTGATCCATAAACTAAGTTGGTGTAAACACTAGTGAACTAACAAAAATAAGTCCTAGGTTGGCCCACGGATCTAATTGGTCCTCGCGGTGTAAACTAGGCTAATATTCATTTTATTTAAACCATAAAATTTAATAACATAAATAAAACAATTATTAAAATAATTTTTTGGAACCAAGACAATTAATTCTTAGTTCTTGAGCTAAAAACTAGTTTTGTTCTCAAATATTTTTCTTAGATCAAAAATTTTATTTATTTATTCTTTTTTTTATTTTTTTGATTCAAGAAAAGTATTTTCTTCTGTATGGTGTTCTTAAGTCAAGATTTTGGCTCTTAAATCAAGCTATTTTTTTTATCAGTGTGTTTATATATAAACCTTTTTTCTATTTGTTTTTTTTAAGTAAATTAAAAAATTTAAAAGGTAAAAGGATTTAAAAAGATCAAAGACCTCTTGCTACTATAATATATTAAAAGTATCTAGATTTTTTGTTACTGACTGTTATAAGTATATATTAAGGTTGAGCAATTGTCTTGTTCGGATAATTTATTTTTAATCAAAAAGGATGTTATGGGTCAGTAGAATATTTTGATGCCCGATGTTATGGAATCTCAATTGGATAAAATAGAAATCTATTCATATATTGATAATTAGAGAAAAATTCGCAATATTCGTGAATTATTCAAAATTTTTAAATTATTCAAAATATTTTGAATTATTCGAAATGCCTCGAATTATTCGAAATTTTTCGAATAATTTGAAATTTCTCAAATTATTCGTCGAATTTTGAATAATTCGGAAATTCGAATTATTTGATTCGATTCGAACGATATTCGCACACCCTTAGCTAGCAACTGTTTAACAGTATGATAGGAATATGTATTATTGTATAAAGTAATAAGATAATAAATCTACCATCCTGTATTTAACTTAAATTAAATTTCCATTAGACTTTTTAATTAAAATTGTCAACTATGCTAAAATGCTATTTTTAATGTTAACCAAAATAAACATAGTCGCAACGTTTACATTAAACTGTATTAATCCCATAAAAGGGTGTTAAATAAATAGAAAATAATTTGTCTGTCTGGTAATAAAATCAAAAATTGTGTGCAAAAATATTGTTTTAATATACAGTTTGATTTTAAAAATTTTAATCACTTTCTGGAGACAGTAATGAAACTTTTCACCGAGGTTTGTTTACTATTTTTTTTAATTGACCGGAAAATTGAATTTTCCACTCAATTTTTAAGCGGAAAATGCTATTTTACAGGACTAATTTACTTTCCGGTCCCTAGTTTACTTCCCGGTCTCTCATTTACTTTCCGGTCCCTGATATCAAAAAATCCTGTTAGCCATGACAAAAATTGTCAGAGTTCAATTGTTACTATTTGACAGTTCAAGATATTGTAAAGTAAAGAAAGCATCATTTTGCCAAAATGGAGTCAGACATGGAAAATCCAGATGAAATAATTGAAGCAGCGTCCTTATTGTCGTTTAAATATAACACTAAAAATTTACACAGTTTTTTTTTCCGGTCAATTAAAAAAAATTATGTACGATACTCGACCGGAAATAATTTTTACGGGTCTCCTCAAAACTACAGGACTCGCCTACGGCTCGCCCTGTAAATGTTTTTCGTCGACCCGTAAAATACCATTTTCCGGTCTAGTAACGTAAATAGCTATTATATATACAACCATGTTTTTAAATTTCTCTTTGTTTATTTTTAAATTAAAAATATGTCAGCCTAACAACTAACTAACAATAATTTATAATTTGTCAAAAAAATAAAAAAGAGTTAAGAGAAAAGTTAACTTTTCTTTCGTGGGATAAGAGTGAAAATCAAAACAGTAAAACTTTCAAACTTATAAAAAGTCAAAATTACAACTATCCTATAATAACTACGAGTCCTTTAGCCCTAATAAATAGGTATTTTCCACGACCGTTAAAAAAATGCTGTTTTTTTTAATCGTTAATATGAAGTCAAAGTGTTCTATTGTAGTACACTACATAAAGTTTGAAAATAATTATTTTTTTAACACTTCGAAGCTTTTTTCACACTTTAAATTAGTGTTTTATTTCAATGCCTACCACTACAACTGAACAGTCAAGTTACCTTTGATTTTGTCATTATTTCTTTAAGTTTATGTGTCACTAGTTTTAAAATTTGACAGTTTGCAAATAAATTTTATAGAAATTATTTAAAATTAATAGTAATAATGAATTTGGGTGACTAAGAAATTGAAAAGAAATTTATACTGTGTATTATTTCTACACAAAGTAAGTACATACAATTTTCTAAAATTAAATAATAAATGCATAGTTATGAAAAGGGATAATTGTCTCTTAAAAATAAGAAGGCTACGATCTTTTGTTGCAATATAATGGCTGTGCTGATAAATAAAACATGTATATAATGGTACTTAAGAATCTGTCCATTTTCTCAAAGAGACTCCACATAGATTTAACTACAATTAAAGTAACAAAGTCAGAGTCTCAAATTTGAGACTCTGACTTTGTTACTTTAATTGTAGTTAAATGTATATAATGGTATTTTAAGAAATTTTTATACGGTTGTGGAAAAAATATAGTATGTAACACATGCATAAAGTGTCTTGTTTTACTCATGGAATTGCCGTCAATTGTCAAACTTCCCATTCTGTAACAAAAAGTATCACATGCACTTGTTAGCACTAAATTACAATTCTGGTATTGAAAGTACGTGTTAATACACTTTTTAAGATTTTATTGGACAGTTTAATCTGGCTTTAACGCCATAACATTACCGAAATTAAAACTATTGCAAAAAAATCAATTTTAATGGTTACAGCTGTTAAAATGCCATTATTTCCATATAGGTTATATTTATTAATATTTTTACTTTTACTTTTAAAGAAGCTAATGGGTAAGACAGTAAAGGTCATTGTGTAGATTAGTATATTCTTAGTCAAAGTTGACTTTTATGCTAATGGCAGTAGACACTATTTAACCACATTTGATATTTAGTTTTTGCTTATATTATTTACCAATGAATATTTAGTTTATTAAACAGCAACTCGTGTATTTATTAAATATTACTTGATGTTTTTATCACATTAGCTAAAGAAGGATGTTGCTATTTTTATTGTACAGGGTTTTTGTAAAAGCTCCGTACAAAAATTCTACTACAAATTTCTTGGACCAAAATACAACGAATTAAGGCCATTTATCTTAGCCAAATGTTTGATCGTTGGGGAGATACAGGGTGCCAAAGCTTCAATTTAATTTTTGTTCTGGTTTTATTAATAATCTTTTTTTTATTGTTAAAACTTATTCACGAAATTCGGCATTGGAAGGTTATTTAGGCTGGGAAATTGAACTATGGTCGTATTTTTGTTGTAAAATGGGGCCACCTGCAACTTATGTCCAAAATGATGTAACTTTTTAGTGCCTTTGTTTATTATAGCTCTAGCAAAAAAGTAATATTCTCTCATATTTACTAAACAAAAAAAGTATACCTAGTTAATATCGCTACAAAAACCATTTTTAAGATATTAGAGAATAAAGGTTTTATTTAACACAAAAAAATTCATTTGTATTTCTTCGACCTTTATTTAGGCCACCCAGGTTGTTCTGAAGGGTCTGTACAAAGTACTACCATAAATTCTTTGAGCTAAAATAAAACGATTTAACCCAATTTACTTCTGATCGTCGTATATCAGTTATTGTGGACGGCCATTCTTCATGCTTTCATCATGTAAATGCTGGAGTCTTTCAGGGCTCAGTTCTGGCACCAACATTGTTTCTTCTTTACATCAATGACCTTTTCTCGTCCACAACTAATTCCATTCGTAGTTTCGCCGACGATAGTACCCTTCACTCCAGTTTTCAGGTTCCTAAACCCATTACTAAACCTGACTTGGAAAACAAACGCAGAGCGATGCAGATATCTCTTTCGCAGGATCTTAATTTAATATTGGATTGGGGCGCTAAAAATCTCGTCCATTTTAATGCATCCAAAACACAATCATGTTCCTTGTCGCGAAAAGAGTCATCAAATACTCATCCTCTACTTATGAGCGGCCAAGTTTTACAGAGCAAAGACACCTTTAATCTTGTGGGCGTCACATTTGAAAGTAACCTTAACTGGCATAAACACATTGTATCTATAGCCACGGCAGCTTCAAAAAAGCTTGGATTTCTCTTTCGAGCCAAAAAGTATTTTTCCCCTTCTAATTTATACACTTTATATGTGTCCCAAATCCGACCTCCCTTGGAATATTGTTCTCATATCTGGGGCATGGCGTCCCCCACAACCCTAAGCATTCTTGATTCTATTCAAAAAGAGCTATTCGTCTCATTAATGATCCTTCACTTACAGAAAGGCTTCCTCTCTTGTACATCGTCGGGCTGTGGGGGATTTATCGCTTTTTATAGGTACTTCCATGGCTTCTGCTCTGATGAATTGTCCAGTATAGTTCCTCCACTTACGGTTCCCAACAGAGAAACTCGTGGTTCCGCGCGTATGCATCCCTATACGGTCCAACTGGACAGGCCCCGAACTTCCCACTTTGTTCGTTCTTTTATCCCTAGAGTTTCTAGGTTGTGGAACCTGCTGCCCGCGGAGGTCTTTCCTTCCCCCAAATCTTCAAGTATTTAAGTCCCGTGTCAACAAACTCTCTCTCACCTCGCTTAAGACACCCACGGTACGTTAGTATTTAGGCTTTTAGCCTTCGTGGTTTGTCCAAAGATAAAAAAAAAAAGTTAAAAAGTTAACTGTTTAGAGGATACTGGGTGTCAAAGTTTAAAAAACAAATGGAAGCGACATGTGGCTTAGATAAAGCGTGAAGTCATGCAATGAAACATTTTTGTATGAAATAAAACGTTTAATCAAAAATATTTCAAAAATGGTTGCCCGTAGCGATATTTACTATGTATACAATTTTTGTGCAAAAGGTGTGAGAGAATAACACTGTTTTACTTAAACCATGAAATACCGTGGCAAAACAAGGTATGACAATTTAAACATATTAATACGAGAGCTACTGAACTACCTTTGAGTAAATGTAAGGCTGGAAATTTGTATAGTGATGAGTCATAGCATGATAAGTACGAAAATTATTATCTGGCAGTAACAGTCGTGCACATCATCACCCTGTATATTTTTAAAAGTTAAAAAAATAATGAAAACAAAAAAACTTGAAGCCGTAAGCTTGAAATTTTTCTAGGATTTAGTTCATTCATAGTAAGGTTTAAAAAAAATTGACAGGTGTTTTCGATGAGCACAAGTACCTGCCAGGCGAACCGAAAGGTGTGGCTGATTTGGATGACCATATTTCCAAAACTAATAAAGTAAGATGTACCTAATGTGGTGTTTTCTTAAAGTTATTTTAAATATCATTTTAACGGTGATACTGGTGATAATATACAGGATGGAAAACTGGTTTTTTTGTAAGGTTTCCTATATTATATTATATTACCATTAAAAAGATTCTAAAAAAGAGCTTTCAGAAATTAACACATTTGATATGTCTATCTCCTATAGTTTTGGAAATATGGCCGTCCAAAACAGCCACACCTTTCAATTCGCCTGGCAGGTACTTGTGCTTATCGAAAACGCCTGTTAATTTTTTTAGCCTTACAATGATTGAACTAAATCCTAGAAAATTTCAAGCTTACAGCTCTAAATTTTTCTTTTATTATTTTTTAAGCTTACAAAAATATACAGGGTAATGATATGCACGCCATAGTACTTAACATGCTATGACTCATCATCACTATACAAATTTCTAGCCTTACAGGTCTAACGTTACTTAAAGGGTTTTTAGCTCTAAGACTATATGCAAAGGACTGCAGGTGGCTTTAACTACATTTTACAACATAAACATTAGCAAATTATGATTTTCTACCATAAAAACCCTTTAAGCTTGATCTCTGTGAAAAAATGGTCTAATATTAAAAAAATATATTTAAAAATAACCAAAATAAAATGGAAACTTGACACCCTGTATCTCGCAAACCATATCTTTTTGACTATTGGTAAATTGTGTTATATCGTTTTATTTTGGCCCAAGGAGTTTGTGGTAACATTTTGTAAAAAACCTTTTAGAGACAACCTGTACATAATGTAAAAGCAAAAGGAATGGCTGAGCGTCACAAGCCACATAAATGGTCTAGGAATAAAAAAATTAACAAATTAAAATTTTGGGGCTCCTTCAAATAAAATTTAAAGTAATGCATAAAAGTGATACCTTACTTTATGTTATTTCATTTGGATGTGCTATTAAAGAAATTATTGGCTAATTTCTTGAAGTCAAAGCCGTGACATTAACTACAGGGGTTAAATATATTTTACATCTCATCGGTAAACAAATGAAGCTGTAAATTATAAAGTGGAGTTATTAGGAAGAGCCGCAGAGAATGCCATTTTCAAGTATTATCGGAACAATGACCAAAGTATGTATTTAAATTGTTACAAAAATACAGCAGATGAGTTTACTATTTTTCAATACCTTAAGGGCCAAAATGTGCCTATATTCAGACCTCGCTGGATAACCCTGTATAATCGGCATGATCCTTTGAAAATGTAATAATAATAAATCATTTGCCAACCTAAGACCTTCTAAAGGAACAGTTCTTATTCCATCCCTCAATATAATATCAAAATCAAATATTTCTCATTAAATTTCAAAACATTTTTAGGTCAAGAAAAGTAGGTTTACATAAAAAAGGTGTAACTAATTTGTAACAACTACACAAAAAATTAAAATATAGGATTGTCAAGGACCATGGGCATTTTTTATCAATAAATTTTATTCATAAAGGATATGTCAATTCGCTTTCAAATAAACGAGTAATGCTATAAATTGTTTTAATATAAATAATTTACTTATTTTATTACCATTATTATTTTTATAAACGTACAAAAAATATGTCTCTAAAAGGTCTGTACAAAATACTACCATAGGCTCTTTGGGCCAAAACACAACGATCTAAAGCAAATTACCTTAGTTGAAAAGTTAATCGTTTGCGAGATACAGGGTGTCAAAGTTTTTATTTTATTTTAGTTATTTTTTACCATTCTATTTAATATTGAAAATTGTTGTTACACAATTTGAGTATATGAGGTATTCTTGAAAGTAAGGAATCGAAAGCTACTCAAATTTTTGCTGTTTAATGCAGACGAAGCCACCTACAGTACTTTGCTCTTGTTCAAAGTGTCGTTACTTTGTTTGCCTCAGTATAATATGATTCTAAATGCCTTTACGCTTTATTTAGGACACCCGGGTTTCTTAAAAAGGTCTGTACAAATTGGTACCACATTTTTCTTACGCCACTTTTTATACAACGATTTAACTCAATTTGCCTTTGTTAAAAAGTTGATCGCTTGCGAGATACAGGGTGTCCAAGTGAAACAATAAATGGAAAATTTGACACCCTGTATCTTGAAAACCAGCAACCTTTCGACTAAGGTAGATTGCCTTAAATCGTTGTATTATGACCCACGGAATTTGCAGTAGTATTTTGTACAAACCTTTTAGACACTACCAGGTGGCCTAGATAAATCGGAATAAACGCAACCGCAAACTTATAAATGGAATAAAGTGTTTAATCTGGAATATTATAGAAAAGGTTACTTGTACCGGGCCAAAAAAATTGACACTTTGAACCTAAACAAAGAACTACAGGTGGCTCCCTCTACATTTTACGACAAAAACATTACCATATTTTGATACCCCATTGTAAAAACCCTACAATAGTAAATTTTGTAAAAAAATGTCCTAAAATAAATAACATATTTAAAAATATTTAATATAAAATAAAAACTTTGACACCCTGTATCTTGCAAACGATCAACTTTTAGACGAAGGTACGTTAGGTCATTGTATTTTGGTTCTAAAGAATTTTGGTAGATAAGTGTCTCCCAGGATAGGTGTTACAAGAGGACAAATGTACCAAAAATTTTGAAATTTTTAACCGCTCTTTTGGGAAAACTGTTCGCACGGTCAAAAACTAATAAATACAAAGTTTTACTTCGTTTGGTAATCTACAGGTGTGTAACTAAAAATATATTAATAAAAAATGACCAAGAGTAAAGTACTTTTATTGTTAAAAATAGGACAATATTGTAAAAGTAAATATTGTAAAGAATTAAATTTTATGTCAAGATTTAAAGTTAACGAATTTAAGTAAAAATAATATTTTCGTAAATTTTTAACATTATGCATTAACAGTTTTTAAAATACTTGGCTTAAGGCAGCAAATTTTTAAAAAAATATTTAAAATTATTAAATTTTCTTTAAAATTTTGCTTTCTCTTGCCCATTATTTAAGTTGTAATGCATAATATAAAATATTGACAATTACATTATTTTGTACTCTTGTGCTTTAACTTTAAATTTTGACATAAAATCATTTACTTATACAATTTTGTTCTATTTCTAAAAATAAAAGTGGTTAGGTCTTGGGCATTTTTCATATTTCTAGTTATAACTCGCACTGTATAATACTAATTTTGTATTTATTAGTTTTGGACCGTGCGACCAGTTTTTCCAAAATTTTGTTTTAAAATTCATAAAATTTTGGGTCTCTTGTTCTCGTGTAACACTTATCCTGGGACAGACTGTATAGGGACGGCAACGATATATCGATATATCGGAACTCAAATATCGATTATCTTGATCGATATTTAACTTATTGATATATCGATATATCAATATCGAATATCTTCGATATGAGAATGAGACAAAAATGTAAAAAGCGTTTTTCCCACTTAATTTTTTTAAAGTGTAAAAAATGTTATACAGTAAAATTTAAATAAAAACACTTAAGCTTATTTTAACTATAATATATTTGTTCCTATGAGGAAAAAAATGTAATATGATAAAATATATCGATATATTTTTCTTTCTCAAATATCGATATATACCTCTTCGATATATTTAATAATCGATATTAACCAAAACGATATTTATCGATATCGATATATCGATGTTTATTTAAAATTTGACATATCTACCTTATAGCTATATTAATCTCACAAGCAAGGACTAGTCCCGTTACACAAGAGACGTAGAACGCGCCCTACGCCCTACGTCTGACAATAGGTTTGCATGCAAAGGTTACATTACTTTCAATACAAAACCTATTGTCAGACGTAGAGCGCCTTCTACGTCTTATGTGTAATGAGAATAAATTACTAAATGCTTCAGCGTCACTGGTCAAATTGGTAATTTAAATAACCACTTGGTTACCAAAAGTCCTTAGCATTATATGTTAGTTTGATAACAAAATAAAGAAAAACATGCATTTTGCGCTTTAGAAAGAATTAAAATAACTGCTAACCGCAAAATACCGTTTTTAATTTTTAATAATTCGTGATCGCAAAAAGTACAAAATAAACGTAAATATTAATAAAAGTCGCTGAACTCCCATCGTTTTTTTTCTACTATTTATTTACAACATTCTATTTTTATAAATATATGTAAATATTAGATAAATAACAAAATTTAAATGTTTAAGTGTTAAATTTAAAAAGAGAAAAATCTCATTTAACTCTTTTAAATTAAACAATGAAATATGTCTACTAACAATTTTTTAAAAGTTTTTGATCACGTGATTATAATATTATTCAAAATTACAAAATTTGAGTTGCTCCAAAAACTGCGTGTTGTATTTTTAGTATTATTCAAAAACGATTGCTGATTAAAAGCAAAATACTTAGCAGAAAAATGCTAATGTGCAATATTTATATTTTTTTATTGCACAATTGTTGGCATAATTAATTTTTTTGTACACTGGGAGGACAAGCCACGCCTACCATTGTACAAGCATTTTCAGGCGTTTTTGATCTCATGCATTGGTTCATGGTTAATTTTAATAGAGGTATGAAAACAATATATTCTATTAATCAAATATAAATGCTATTTATATGCCATGTGCACAATAGTTTGCAGTTTAGAAATAAATTATAAAAAAATAAAGATCTACTGATCTACACACCTTATAAGATGCCAACCATCTCTTTTAATAAAATTTAAAGCTTGTTATTACGATTGGTGACATTTCAAAATAAAATTTAGGAATGAGTGATGACTGCAAAGACTATTAAAATTTAAATATTAATTTCATATTTCTTTTGTAAATGTATTTTCTCGAATGAGCAGGTGAGTAAAAACAGCTAAGAGGGCCATAAAATATCGAATTATCTTATGCATAACATAATAGATAGGTACTTGTATATTCTAGTTAGTATACCATAAATCATTAAAATAATAAAATTTAAATGTTTAAAAACTAAAAATTATATGTATTATAAGTGCCAAAAACTTGTTTTTTATACCACCATTGGGTATAAGTATTACCATAAACTCTTGGATAATGTGATACATAATTTTTAAATTCCTAAATAAATTATACATATTCAAAAATTTTAAAAAATATTATAAATATTTGCTTACTCTTCCACAAGTAAAATGAGCCCAAAAATAGAAAAATGGTTTTCAATGTATTTTTAAAAATACCAATTAAATGCTCAACTTCGTTTGCTTTTGAGCTTGTTGCAAGACGTATTTAAAAAATATCGCATTTTTTTCAGTCGTAAAAACAATAGACACTTTTTTCTTATACTAATAAAATTTTAGTTAACCTCTGTTTATTAACACCAGTTCTAATATTAAAATAATCTTTATTTTTTAAAATTGATTCGTTAAATATATAAAAGGTGATGTGACATTTTAAAATGCACTGTATAAATAATCCAGATAGCAACAGTCGCATACGTAGCAAATATTTATAATAAAGGGCCATCCAATAGAAGTGTTCTACTACAACTAAAGTATATGTTATTATTTTATTTCTTTTTTTAAATGTTAGAACAGTATATAACATTAAGAAGTATGAAACAATATGTTGGCAAATGGCGACCACTTTGTTGAGTAGCGCAAATTCGAGATAACCAGTTTTTCGATATAATTTTAAAAAAATAACCGTTTGTACTCGCTCTGGAATCATGTATCTTTCCATGATAATTTGGTAAAACTGACTGTAAACATATGCAAAATATGGTAACATTATCGCAAAGAATTTGAACGTAATTTGCAGTTAAAGATAGGACATTCTTATTGGATGACCTTTTGTAAAGGTTTCCTTCTTATGCGACTATATCATCAAAGTTTCTTTTAGTTTTATTATTTATATTTGGCATTTTAAGTAATATTTGAATTTATAGTTTTGCTTATACTTCTTTTAAATTGAATAATGATCAGTAAAAAACTATTTGATTACAAAAATCCACATCAAATAAAAGTTACTAAACATAGAACAAGGTGTTATATGATCTTGTTTTTGTTCTTGATAATTATTGTAAGCTTTTTTGTTAGTTTAACGAAACTTAACTAATATTACTTTATAAAATTCGGCATTTCTTCAAAAAAACCATAAAAGTACCGCATGACAAATTATAAATAGGAAAGACCAAACCATTACTAATTTTTATCATGTGAAATTTGTTAATTAATTTGAGAATTTAATTAAAACATTTAAAAATCAAGGCAAAACATGAGTAGGTTTGGTCAATAATGGTCACTGATCTTGATCTAGATTAAATCGCTATTCCTGAAACAATATTATCGACATAACAGGTCGATTATCGACAAGGTGTTGCCGTTATTAAACTTGAATAATTTTTTCCTTAATAAGAGATTTCTGTTTACTTATTAAACTAATAGAAAATTATTTTAGAAACAAGTTTAATTTTTTATGTATTTATTTTTGGAAATAAATGTTACATACCAAGTCATATGAAAAAACTAAAAACCCAAAAAAAATTAAAAAAGTAAATAAAATGCTACAAATCGACATTTTGGTAGCAAGTCTGCTGCCTTTGTCAAGGTAAAATTAAATAAAAATTAAATAATTTAAAAGTTACCAATTATTTAGGTTAAAAATTTTAAAATTTTAG